>APFE030166206.1:284327-314354 GCA_000404065.3 Pinus taeda
CCCCCCCCCCCCCCCCATTTCAAATTTTTAATCTCAGTCTAAAGATGCTAAATAAGAAATAGGTCCCCTTTAGGATATCAAAAGCAATAAAACTTTTTGAGTAAAAATAGATTTTCCATACTTTTCATATAAAAGTTTCATTATGAGTGTTTGGAACCGCTCATCGCAAATCGAAATTTCTTAATACCAATGAACATCCATTTGAAAAGTTGCGATGCGATCACTGTCATCGCAAAGTTCTAAATTGACATTATCCATTTATAAACATGTGATGTGATATAACTATCGCATTTCGCATATCGTTAATCCTAAGGAATAAGTTATGGAATTTAGCTGAAACCTTGCGATGCAATAAGGCTATTGCATATCGCATATCACCAATCCATCGGAAACATTGAAACCACTTCGTTGAAACTTTGCGATGCAATATAACTATCACAATTACATATTGCATATCATGCTCCCAATAGCATAAAGTAATATATACTATTAAGACTCGCGATATGGTGTTAAATCAATTATAAAGGAAAACATGATTTACGAAGGAAAAACATGATTTTCCAAGTTTAAAAACGTACCTGCCAACTCTACGTGCCAGCTCATCACTCATCGCAATTGCAACAATACAAAGAATTCTTTCGAACATAGCGCTGGTAACTCCCAATTTGCGATATGTGATGGCTCTACAAGTATTAAAATAATATAATCGCTAATCGCAAAATTGCAGAGTTATGGCACCTATTCTAAAAGGACCATTGGAAAACTTGTGATCCGATATATATTAATTCGGCATTAAATTTTCATGTCATGAGGATACAGTAAAGCATTAAGAGGCAGTTGTGGTTACAATCCTTTAAGGGTTTCATCCTTTGTGACTATGTAAAATATGATATCTTTTGCATCTAATGAGCATACACTGATTGTAGTCTATAATTAGTTGTATTGGCTGCTCTCAAAGTTTTTCACCTATCACACTCCTCTTTCTCATTTTGTAGTGTAAATCTAGAATCATGTAGTAAGTCAAGATGTCTAAGAAATCTTGAAAGACAAAGGCTCCCCTTATAGTGGAAGAAGGACAAGGAAAATTAGTGTTAATCTCAGATACTACCTGTCAAGCCTTTGGTAAGATCTCGTGGGAAGGCATATATGCTTTTCTTGAAAATGAATATCCAAAGGAGATAGAAGAAGAAGCAACAGCTAATGGAACATGCTCAATGATTTAGCCAGCTCTTTCCTCCATCGAATAGTGGCCTGTACAAATATTTTACCATATAATGATATGGTAAGATGAGTAATTGAGAGCATTAACATAATGGACAGAGTTTTCTTCACAGTTGATGGAAGGATGTTTGGATCCTTCAAACCTGAAGACATGAAGAAAATGTATCACTTGCCAGATCACTAGCGACACTACAACAAATCATTCCTGGAAGCTTTCCCCAACGAGAATCAGATTGAATCAAATCCTATCAAGAAACGGAGACACTTTCCTAACAAGCACAAACATGAATCATCCAGTATGTATTATGTGGACTCCTTAGTGTCTCCATATTTTTACGTTGTTGCTATGATGTGTAGACTCTTTGGAAGCCCCGATTCTATTAGATTTTCTATTGAAATGGTTCCATTGATAGAAGCAGCGATAAACCCCTTTGTGATGTATTGGGAAACTATCCTATCGAATAAAATGGCTAGTCAAATACTAGATTATAGAAAGAATAGATATGTCACTACCTGAGTTGTGCCCCCATTCTATATGAGTGCTTTCATAGTTGACACAAATTGTTTTAATTCTGACTTTCCCATCTTAGGTTGGAAATGGACTATTCAGGATCCAACCCGCATTCATACTTACCATAAATACTTATGGAAGTCTGAATACAAGAATCATTTATATAGGATTTTCCATGGTTTCATCCTACTCGTCCATCAAGCTATCTTTAATAAACCTACTCCTCGATTGTCTGATGAGTCTAGCATTGATTTAACCTCAATCGGCAGTTGATTCGGGGAAGAAATATTCACCTATGTTAGGGTTTTTGGTAGCATTACAAATCCTCATATCCTTCCACTTTACATTCCAGATAAGCTATTAGCCAGGGAATTATCCTACCAAATAGTGGAAAAAGAGATGTCTAGAAATCTTAAAGACTCCAAGAAATAGCTGTGGTCTGCCTTTCCTCTTTTCGATAGCACCTACTCATTGCATGATTTTAAACATGCCAAGAAAGAAGAAAACAAGATAAAGGATCTGAGTCTAGCTATTATCCTTAAAAGACAATATGACCCAAATAAGGTTGCTTTCAATTTCACCATTCAAATGAAAGTTAATAAATTCATGTATGAGGAAGATGAATTTGATGACTTATTTGCTTCAGCAAAGTTATTCTCAACAATAAGTCATCTATCAAAATTCAAATTGGGTGCTGAGAAAATGGAAAAATTCATTGAATACAGGACATAGAGGTTACTGACAGTACCTCTAGGTATATTAAACACTACACCAATCATTCAACAAGCAGAAAATAGCGGAGAGTAGGTTATAGAAAAGATTTCTAAAGAAGTTGTAACAAGTGATAAGGCCTGTGAACAACTAAATATTGACGTTCACGTTGTTCCCATATTAATTAAAGAATGGGAGCAATTTGATCAACAAATCAAAAGTCAGAATGATCCTCAAAACATTATCGCATCAGCGCCTCCTGGAACATAATGGCCCATTATTCCTAATATTGTGATTGAAGAGACACCCAACAAAGACACAGCTCAAAAAGAGATAGAAATAATCCTTGAAAATCCTTCAGGAGATATTATGTTGAACATTGAGGAAATTCCACACTTGGATGTGTTTTATAGCCCAAAACACAGGGTTGTAGTCAAGGGGCAGAGGAAAAAGAGGAAAATAGACCAAACATCATCCAAAGCTCCTCAATCTAAATTTATGAATGTCATATGGAAATATTCAGAGGTCAATCCTTCTAAGGATTTGACTAAGAAATAATTTGCAGGGGCATACACAGCTGCTACAATTGATAAAGCAACTAAATTTAACCAATTGATCAATGAAAAGGATCAAAAGATTAATCAACTTGAAGAACAGTTAGCGGTAGAGAAACAAAAGAGTGAGCAGCTTGAAGAATAGTTAAACCTGGAAAAACAAAAAATTGACTAGCAGGTCATTCAAAGACAACAACAGCTGCCTCAAGAGCTCGAGCAGCTTAAATTGACACATCAGCAAGAGATTAAATCTAAGGAAGAGAAAATCACACAGTTACAACTCTCTATGGAACAATTCAAAGATTATCCCAAGGTTGAAGAGTTTAAGAAGGAAGCCTTAGAGGCAAATAAGGCTTTATCTCAACAGTTGAATCTACTCTACCAAAAAATATCTCTTATTGAACCATTATGCATCACAACATCACTGATTAACCAAGTAGTCAATACCAGGTTAGAATTTGAATATGTGGATGATAAAGTCACATAATATCTCTCTTGGCAAAGCACAGAAAATGGAAGAGCTACTAAATTACCTAAAATTGAAGAGTCTCGTAAAAAGATGTTATTTTCAGAATGGGAAACATAGTTGATAAAAGCAGAAAGAGCTACCTCTAGGGCCAGGGCTATAATGAATAATGTTATTGAGCTAGTGAATGATAAATTATATGGTGCCAATTTAATTTCTGATTATTCCCCAGGAAATATTCCAAAGACGAAAGTTTTAGAGAAGCAATGGAAGCAAGATTTGGACACCAAGGAGGAGGAGCTCAATAAAGTACAAATTCTTAACTAGGATTCATATTGGTCCTTCGTGGTCAAGCCACACAGCCAACAGATGACTATCAAGTGCCTTGTTGATGTCATTGATTGCATGATGCCCAAGCTCTCAGATGCCACATACACAAGACAATTACACTCCAGGATAAAATATCCTCAAAAAATCCAAACCATGCTCTTGATTTGTCGGTTGAAGGTACAAGAGAAAACATAGATGCGATGAATCTCTTCAAAGGTTATTGTGATTCTATTTTTGAAATTCAAATCCCATATTTTGATGAAGGTAGTTCCAACAACTCTCAACAATTTTTATGGATAGTTTGTTTTTAGTTTTACTATAAATACCCTTTCATGTTATTTTAGAAAGGGTCCTCAATTTGTGTAAAATTAGACTTGAGAAGTTTGCACTTCTGCACTTCTTAATTTATTTTTATAATTCGTGGATCGATGTTCAGACTTGTTGTGAAATAGCTTCATAAAGACTTGCATTTTTGTATCTTCTTGGAGTTTTCAGAATAATAAGATTGAACCAGATTGTTACTTGCATAACGAGACTCACATGCATATGGTAATTCTATCATTGTTCTTTTTCTCTTTTTTTATGTAATTAGGATTCCATTAATTTGTTATTGTTGATATATTCTCATGTTTCAAACAACTCTGTATTATTTCACTTTTGAATGATCTAGAATTGTTATATTGTATACATATGTCAACAATAAATATTAATATGTTATGCGATATGTTTTCACATTACTTTGTTTAATTTCTTATTCAAAGTAATCATCATTTAAATGCATCATTTTGTAGATAAGTGAATAATCTATATTATCATTTGTCTGCTAGGAATCATCAAGAAACGCATTATTATGAGATCACCCGAGTTATATAGATATATCTGTATATTTTATAGCTTATAGATTAAACCACCTATCATCTTTTTATACATTTAAAACACCCATTCATCAAATCATACTTTATTTGGAAACTGGTCCCATAATATCCAGTTAGAGCCACCATACCAAAAGGAGAAGGAGCTGCACTAATGTCCGAACTGGGTGGTTATCCCCCAATTTTGGTACTACGATTTTCGAGGCATCAACATTTTTGGTGCTAGGAGGGCCTGACTGTGAATGGCAAGTAAATCTAAATATACAAGCCATTCTAAGAGTAAAAATCCCTCACCATCACCTCCAACTTCTCCTTCACATTCTAAATCTCTTATTCCTAAGTGAGAAGTTGGAAAGAAAAATACAAAACCCACTATTGAAACCCTAAACAAGCCAGACAGTCCTTCTCCTGAACCTCCTTAAGTACAATCTTTGATTCATAAACTCCATGGGATTTCAATATCCCAAGAAGAGTCAGAGTTATCCCAAGGTAGTGTTACTTCCCAGTATATCCCATCACTGTCACTTACTAGGGCAAAGAGTGAAAATCTTGGCATTCCACCAGTTGAATTCCCTCTACCAAGTCGAAAAAGGGCTAGAAAGACACCATCAGAATATAACAGTGAGACTTTTCCCTCATCATCGTCCATTCCATCCATACCATTCCAAGGTCATACATTCATTTCCCAACCTCGGATCATAGTCAAAACAGGTACAGAGCTTCAACATCCTCTACCCAATCACTTTCAACTGCTTCGTCACCCTATTCTATCAATAGCTCAACAATGGCACATAATCAACCTCAACCAAGGCCATGGACCAGCTTAGGAATTATTAAAATGCCTACACCTTTGACCCAATTGCCAGTACATCATGAAAAATGGCTACCTAAATTTAATCCTGACAATGGCCTGTTAGCGAAAGAACATATAAAAAATTTCATGTTATCGATTAACTTGAATGGAGTAACTGAAGAAGATTCTATTGTTAGACTATTTCCATACACTCTACAAGGAGCACCAGGATCATGGTACTTTTCATTACCACCAAGTTCTATCAATGGATGGGATGCTTTCCAAGAGAAATTTCTAACTAAGTTTGGAGACGATAGGTCTACAGCAACTTTGAATAATGACCTCTCCAACCTAAAAGAAGAATCAAAAGATCCCATTAAGGACTTCAACTCACACTTCAATAAGTTGTTGAATAAAATACCTATGACATCCAATCCCAGTGAGAAGGTTCAAAATGAATGGTACATTTCTGCTCTACCTTCAAATATAGCCATCTTCGTTGATAGGGCTGCCAAACCAACATTAGTAGAAAATATGAAGGAAGCAATAGTTGTTGAAAAATGTATCCTTTCTTTGGAAAAGAAAAATTCTCTAGAAGAAAGGAAATCCAAGAAAGTCACCTTTAGAGATGATTCAAAGAAGAAAGCAACCAAGGATCCATATGACATGGAAGGCTTACAAAAAATTATTAAACTATGTCTAATGAAATGTTTGAAATAAAAAAGCAGGTAGCTAAAACTTCTACGAAAATACCATTTAGGAACTTTAAAAGAAATCAGCCAACTGATCCTAAACCACCTAATGCTATATCTAATGTAGAATCTGACCTAAATGATGATGAAGAAGAAGATACAATCTTATCAGCTGAAGAAATAGAGGAGGAAGAAACAGTTGAATGTCATGGAATGTGGGACTTTATTTTCCCCAACTCTGTTGATGAAAGTGAACAAGAAGCCCTACTAGTAAGTACCAGAAGTAAAAGTATAGTAGAGCCTAATCAATCAAATCAAAAGAATAAAAACTCAAATCCTATTACTAAAGAGAAAGTTCCCGCAAAGAAAGCTCCAGTTGCATCTCCCCATAATCAATCATCTTCATCCAACCCTCCCTCATCATCTAAAATGCTAGAAGTTTCAAATTCCATGGATTATAACATAGTGGAAGATATGAAGAAGACTCAAGCAAATATTTCTTGGCATGAACTTAGCAAGCTCAAGCATCAACAAAAATTGTTGCTTAAAGAATTAAATGCAGTACCTTCTTCTCCTCTTCCAACTAGTGTATTATCAAAGGCTACTAGAGGAATAGGTAAGCTACCATCTAATAAGGTGGATGCTACCGATGTCGTTTTAATTGGGGATAGATCAAATTCTCATACTCCTCCTTTTCTCTTGACTTATGAGATCTACAATAGTAATTTGCATAACTGTTTGATTGATTCAGGGGCTTCATCAAACATAATTCCAACATCAGTTTGCTCCAAGTTAAATATTGAACCCCAGAAGTCTGCAGTTCATATTGTCCAATTAGATCGAACTAAGGTTCAAGTTTTAGGAGAAATAAATTCAGTTACTATCAGATTATCTGTTGATCCTAGGGTTGTCCAAAGAATTGATATATTAATTGCTGACATCCCTGAGTTTTATGGTTTGATCCTTAGCAGAGATTGGTCTGAAAAACTTCATGGTTATATTTCAACTGATTGGTATCACATGTGGCTCCCTTATAATGGGAAACCACATCAAATCAAAATTGATCGTGAAAAAAATTTGACTCACACAATAACTAAGTTTGAAGAAGAAAATCAACCTGTAGCCTTCAACAATAAAATTCTTGGAAACTATTCGGCTAAATCTTTTTTTGGGAATTTCAATGCTCAGCAATCTCCTTTTCCTATTAATAGTGTCATATCACAAATAGAAAATTTCTTTTGTATCGATACTTCTAAGTGTGTTAGTGTTGTATATGAACTTGTAGATAAACTTGTAAATAAGCCTTTATTTTGGTCTTTGTATTTTGATGCATCTAAATCTAATGACGGTGCAGGAGCAGGATGTATTTTAGTCAGTCCTGAAGGAGAAAAAACAATGTTATCATGTAGATTAGAATTTGAGTGTACCAACAATACTGTAGAATATGAAGCATTAATTCAAGGTCTCTATAAAGCAATAGGCCTGAATATCCAATATCTGAAAGTATTTGGTGATTCTGAAACTGTCATTAAACAAGTGAGAAATATTATCCATTGTCTTTTGGGGCATCTAAAACATTATCAATCACTTGTTCAAGATCTCATGACTCATTTTCTGGCATTTGACATTTCTCCTATTCCTATATCATAGAATGCAACAGCATATCTCCTTGCTAATGTTGCTTCTAAATTCCTTCCATCCGATGATTATAGTCAAGATAGATTTTCTATTGAATTAATTTTTCTGCCATCTATCCCAAATAATGTCACCGATTGGCGTGTGTTCAATCATGATGAGGATATCTTAAATTTCTTGAAATTTGAAGGATCTTATGACGATCAAATTATCGATAAAAGTGATCATGATCTTCAATTAAAGCAGAGACTCAATGAAAATCCTATTCCTAAATCTGTGGTCAAGCTAGAAGATCTTTCTGATATTAAGGATAGATTCAAAAAGGTCACTAATGAAAAACTTCAAAGTTCAACTTTAAGGTTTGAATTAGTAAATCTCGGCACTGATGCCAAACCATAAAATGTTAATCTAGGACTTGGACTTTCATCAGATGAAAGATTTGCTTTCATCAGTTTATTGAAGAAAAATAAAAAAAAAATTGGAATTATGAAGATCTAAAAACTTATTATATCTCTATCATTCAACACACATTCCAATGATCTCTAATGAGAAACCTATACAACAGAAACTAAGAGAAATTCACCCAAACCTTGAAAGTCAAATCAAAGCAGAGTTGAATAAACTCCTTAAATCCAAAATAATTTTTCTTATCAGACATTCTAAATGGGTCTCAAATTTAGTACCTGTGAGGGAAAAGAATGGTGATATTAGGATTTGCATAGATTTTAGGAATCTCATGTCAGAAAGATAATTTCCCATTACCAACAATGGAGCAGATACTTCAATCAGTAGCTAGCTCAGAGTTAATATCTTTTCTTGATGGCTTTTCAGGATACAATCAGATCCTAGTACATCCAGATAATAGATTAAAGACTACATTCATAACCAAATGGGGAACATATGCTTATCAGAAAATGCCTTTTGATTTGATAAATGTGGGAGCTACTTTCCAACTAGCTATGGACATAACTTTCAAAGGTTTGATCAATAAAATAGTCATTGTTTACTTAGATGACATAATTGTCTATTCTAAGAAAAAGAGAAATCATCTGCATGATTTAAAGCAGATCTTTGAACGTTGCAAAAAATATGGGATTTCATTAAATCCCAAGAAATCATCCTTTTCTCTTAATGAAGGTAAACTTTTAGGGTTTATTGTATCCAAAAATGGCATATGCATTGATCCTGATAGGATAAAAGAAGTTTCTAATATCCCTTTGCCACATAAGAAGAAATCTACACAATCGTTTTTAAGACAGATAAATTTTGTGAAAAGATTTGTTCCTGATTTTTTTCCTATTGTTTTACCCTTGCAATCCATGATTAAGAAAAATTTAGTCTTCAAATGGGTACATAATGAAAAAGAGGCTTTTGACTCAATCAAACAAGTGATCATTAATGCTCCTGCATTGAATACTCTGAATTTTTCTAGTCATTTTATTTTGTATACTTTGGCCACTAAAACACATTATGATGTTGTTTTAACACAAATCAATGACCAACAAGTAGAATCACCCGTATCTTTCTTTAGTTCTAATTTGCAGGGTGTTGAGCTTAATTATTCCGAAGTTGAGAAACAAGCCTTCGCTATGTTTAAGTCTGTTAAACATTTTAGACATTTCCTTTTAAAAACACATACAAAATTGATAATCCCATTTTCTGCAGTGAGGCGATTGCTAATTCAAAGAGAAGTAGGAGAGAAAAGAGCTAATTGGGTAACAACTTTACAAGAGGATGACATCGATATTAAACCAGTGAAAATTGTTAGAGGACAAGGTTTTTGCAAATTACTCGTAGGAGCTTCCAATATACCAAATCATGAAGATTCAGATAGTACTGCAGAAGTAAACAAGATAAGTATCATTGACTCTAAATCTCAATATGTTGATATAATATTTTATTTAAAAAATGGATATTCTCCCCTTGAATTCAGTTACAAAAAAAAATGTTCTTTAAGGTTAAAAGACAAACACTTTGAAATCATCGATAATGTGTTATTCAGGAGAAGCAATGATTCAGTTTTTTTAAGATGCCTTGAAAAATCCTAAGCACAAACGGTTTTGCAGGAACTACATGATGGCCCAACAGGTGGAAATTTTGGAGGAGACACTATAGCCCACAAAATACTACATGTTAGATATTATTGGTCGACTTTGTTCAAATATGCCCATGACTACGTGAGGAAATGTAAGATATGCCAAACTACTAGCGGGAGACAAAAACCAGCCTTTCCTTTACAACCAATTAACATTGAGAAACCATTTGAACAGTGGGGGCCTGATATTATAGGATAGATCGTTCCACATTCTTCCAAGCAACACAGATACATCCTCATAGCCACGAACTACTTCACAAAGTGGGTAGAAGCAATTCCACTAAAGGTAGCCAATTCTAATGTGATTATCGAATTTATTGATCAGTTCATCATTACAAGGTTTGGTTTACCTAATGCGCTTATCTTTGACAATGCATCTTATTTTTCTAGAAATAGTATATATGAATTTGCTCTTAAGAGAGGTTTTAAGTTAAAATACTCTGCAAATTACTATCCTCAAGGAAATGGCTTAGCAGAGTCAACTAACAAAAATCTCATCAATATTATTAAAAGAACTATTGATCAAAACCAAAAGAATTGGCATAAATCTTTAGTATTTTCATTATGGGCAAATCGTATAACTCAGAATGCCTCAATAGGTACTTCTCCTTTTAACTTAGTATATGGGAAAGAAGTTGTAATTCCACCAAATTTAGCCTTCCCATCTCTAGCCCTAGTACAATTCATTGAAGAAACTCCTTCTTCCTCTATTCAATTAAGGTTTGATCAAATTCTTAACTTGGATGAGAAAAGAGACAAGGCCAAAATTACTCATGCTAAACATCAACAAGTCGTTAAATCTTCTTTTGATGCAAGCTCAGCTAGCTCAAAAATGTTACAGATTGGTGATCTTGTTTTAAAATGGGACAAAGCACATGAAGAAAAAGGCAAGCATACCAAACTTCAAAATATGTGGCTTGGAACATTTTAGATTGTTGAAAAGATAGGTTCATCAACATTTTTACTACAAGATTTATCAGGAAAGGGAGATTCTCTTCTTGTGAATGGACTTATCCTAAAGAAATTATTTCCCTAAGGAGGTAACTCCTTCTCATTTGTACATATTTTTTATGCAAATTTTGTTTCCCTTTAAAAATAATGTTGTAAATAATAATCATTGGCTTTTTACTGTTTTGAAAATCTCTTTGAAAGAATATTGTGAATACTTGCTTTTAAAAAGTAGAAACTTTCAAGGAAATGATTACAGTTTTGGAAATTAGATAAAAAAACATGAAACTTTGAAATCCTCTTTAAATTTGTGAAATCTTTCAAACCTTGAAAACACAGTAAATCATTTTTTATTTTTATAAAAATGTAAATAATTTCTCCAACTAAGCATCTACAACTCTATAATTGTCATCCATAAACTCTTAAGGAGTCAAGCATTCACCCCATCCACTAAGTTTATGATTTTTTAGAGTGTAATTCTAAAATATATCTGGTTTAAAAGATAATAGGTCTCGTCACGAGCCTATTTACCATGATCATAGGGAACTAATTAAGCTAACATTACCAATACTGCATACCAAAATAGGGTAATGGCTTATAATCAAAAGACAAGGGGTCTCATCACGAGCCAGCTTGTTCAGTTAATTAAACTAGTGAAGGCAATGGTCATCTTCTGGCTACCAAACCAGGGCAATGGCTATTAATCAAAAAATAATAAATAAAATATGAAAAAAATATATATATCTATCTTTCTGAATTTACCTTTAAAAGCTATACTCTTATATGGATGGGACAATGAATAATTGATGGTTAAATGGAACCCTCTCAAGACTATAGATGCTTGTTGGCAACAGTGGCACTACCTGTGACAAAAGAGTAAATTTAAAATCTAAGTTGGAGGAGCCCCCTACTTTATCTTTAACAACCAATCAAAGCTTGAAGAAAGAAAAAAATGATTTTATTTATGATAAGGGTTTGTAAAAGAAATTGTAAAATTGATATCTTTGTTTTATTCAAAGTAAAGAAAATTATCTAACCAATTCCAAGATAGTTCCCTTTTCCTCAATTGATTCTACTTAGTAAGTGTTAGAAATTTCATTATTTTATTCAGAGATAACCGGTTCTTCTAGTGAATCGCCAATTGTTGTGCTATACAACAACCCCCCCATTTCAAATTTTTAATCTTCGTCTAAAGATGCTAAATAAGAAATAGGTCCCCTTTAGGATATAAAAAGCAATAAAACTTTTTGAGTAAAAATAGATTTTCCATACTTTTCATATAAAAGTTTCTTTATGAGTGTTTGTAACCACTCATCGCAAATCGCAATTGCTTAAGACCAATGAACATCCATTCGAAAAGTTGCGATGCGATCAAAGCCATCTCAAATTCCTCATCGCAATGTTTAAAATTGAAATGATCCATTTATAAACATGCGATGTGATATAACTATCACATTTCGCATATCGTTAATCCTAAGGAATAAGTTATGGCATTTTGTTGAAACCTTGCGATGTGATAAGGCTATTGCATATCGCATATCGCCAATCCATAGGAAAACATTGAAACCACTCCATTAAAACTTTGCGATGCAATATAACTATTGTGATCGCATATTGCATATCACGCTCCCAATAGAAGCAATATATACTATGAAGACTTGCGATATAGTGTTAAATCAATTATAAAGGAAAACATGATTTACAAAGGAAAAACATGATTTGCCAAGTTTGAAAAGGAACCCGCCAACTCTACATGTCAGCTCATCACTCATCGCAATTGCAACAATACAAAGAATTCTTTTGAACATAGCTTGTAACTCCCGATTTGCGATATGCGATGGCTTTACAATTATTAAAATAATATAATTGCTAATCACTAAATCGCAAAGTTATGGCACCTATTCTAAAAGGACCGTTGGAAAACTTGCAATGCAATATATATTAATTCGGCATTAAAATTTCACATCATGAGGATATGTTAAAGCATTAAGAGGCAGTTATGGTTACAATCCTTTAAGTATTTCATCCTTTGTGACTATTACAATATGAGATCTTTTACATCTAATGCATATACATTGATTTTAGTCTATAATTAGTTGTATTGGCTGCTCTCAAAGTTTTTCGCCTATCATGCTCTTCTTTCTCATTTTACAGTGTAAATCTAAAATCATGCAGTCAGTCGAGATGTCTAAGAAAGCTCGAAAGACAAAGGTTCCTGTTACAGTGGAAGAAGGACAAGGAAAATTGGTGATAATCTCATATACTACCTGTCAAGGCTTTGGTAAGATCTTGTGGGAAGGCATATAAGCTTTTCCTGAAAATGAAAATCCGAAGGAGATAGAAGAAGAAGCAACATCTGATGGAACTGATGAATCAAAAAACATGCTCAATTATTTGGCCAACTTTTTCCTCCATCGAATAGTGGCCCATGCAAATATTTTACCATATAATGATATGGTAATATGGGTAATCGAGAGCATCAACATAACGGATAGAGCTTTCTTCACAACTGATGCAAGGATGTTTGAATCCTTCAAACTTGAAGATGTAAAGAGAATGTATCACTTTCCAGATCGCCAACAACACTACAACAAATCATTCTTGGGAGCTTTCACCAAGGAGAGTTATATTGAATCAGACCCTATCAAGTAATGGAGACACTTTTCTAACAAGCACAAACATGAACCATTTGGTATGTATTTTGTGGACTCCTTAGCGTCTCCATATTTTTATGATGCTGCTATGATGTGTAGATTCTTTGGAAGCCCCGATTCTGCTAGATTTTCTATTGAAATAGTTCCATTGATAGAAGCATTGATAAAATCCTTTGTGATGGATTGGGAAACTATCCTATCAGATAAAATGGCTAGTCAAATACTAGATTATAGAAAGAACAGATATGTCACTACCCAAGTTGTGCCCCCTTTCTATATGAGTGCTTACATAGTTGACACAATTTGTTTTAATTCTGACTTTCCCATCTTAGGTTGGAAATGGATTGTTCAAGATCCAACCCCCATTCATATTTACCATAAATAATTATGGAATTCTTAATACAAGAATCATTTATATAGGATTTGTCATGGTTTCATCCTACCTATCCATCAATCTATCTTTAATAAACCTGCTCCTCGATTGTCTGACGAGGCTAGCGTTGATTTAACCCCAATTAATAGTTGGTTTTGGGAAGAAACATTCACCTATGTTAGGGTTTTTGGCAGCATTGCAGATCCTCATGTCCTTCCACTTTACATTCCAAATAAGCTATTAGCCAGGGAATTAGCCTACCAGATAGTGGAAATAGGGATGTATAGAAATCTTAAACACTCCAAGAAACAGTTGTGGCCTACCTTTCCTCTTTGTTGCAACACCTACTCATTGCATGATTTTAAACATGCCGAGAAAGAAGCAAACAAGACAAAGGATCTAAGTCTAGCTATTATCCCTAAAAGACAATATGACCCAAATAAGGTTGCTTTCAATTTCACCACTCAGATGAAAGTTAATAAATTCATGCATGAGGAAATGACTTATTTGCTTTAGGAGAGTTATTCTCAACAGTAAGTCATCTGGAAAAATTCAAATTGGGTGCTAAGAAAATGGACAAACTCATTGAATACAGGACACAAAGGTTACTGACAGTACCGTTGGATTTATTAAATACTACACCATTAATTCAGTAAGCAAAACACAGCGAAGAGCAGGTTATAGAAAATATTTCTGGAGAAGTTGAAACAAATGATAAGGCTAGTGAACAACTAAATACTGATGTTCACATTGATCCCATATTGATTAAAGAATGGGAGCAATTTGATCAACAGATCAAAAGTCAGAATGATCCTCAAAACATTATCACATCAGCGGCTCCTAGAACACAACGGCCCATTATTCATAATATTGTGATTTAAGAGACACCCAGCAAAGACACAACTCAAAAAGAGAGAAATAATCCCTGAAAATCCTTTAGGAGAGATTACATTGAACATTGAGGAAATTCCACCCTTGGATGTGTTTTACATCCCAAAACATAGGGTTGTAGTCAAGAGGCAAAGGAAAAAGAGGAAAATAGACCAAACATCATCCAAAGCTCCTCAATATAAATTTATGAATGTCATATGGAAAGATTCAGAGGTCAATCCTTTGAAGGATTTGAATAATTTATCTCAATTTGTAGGGGCATATACAACTGCTACAATTGATAAAGCAACTAAAGTTAACCAATTGATCAATGAAAAGGATCAAAAGATTAATCATCTTGAAGAACAGTTAGCAGTAGAGAAACATAAGAGTGAGCAGCTTGAAGAACAGTTAAACCTAGAAAAACAAAAAATTGACCAACAGGTCATTCAAAGACAACAACAGTTGTCTCAACAGCTCAAGCAACTTAAATTAACACATCGGCAAGAGATTAAATCTAATAAAGAGAAAATCACATAGTTACAACTCTCTATGGAACAATTAAAATATTATCCCAAGGTTGAAGAGTTTAAGAAGGAAGCATTAGAGGCAAATAAGGCTTTATCTCAAGAGCTAAATCTACTCTGCCAAAAATATCTCTTATTGATCCATTATGCATCACAATGACATCACTGATTAACCAAGTAGCCAATACCGGGTTAGAATTTGAAGATGTAGATGATAAAGTCACAGATTATCTCTCCTGACAAAGCATAGAAGATGGAAGAGCTACTAAATTACCTAAAATTGAAGAGTCTCATAAATAGATATTGTTTTTAGAATGGGAAACACAGTTGATAAAAGAAAAAAGAGCTACCTCTAGGGCCAGGGCTATAATGAATAATGTTATTGAGCTGGTGAATGATAACTTATATGGTGCCAATTTGATTTCTGATTGTTCCCCAGTAAATCCTCCAAAGGCGAAAGTTTTAGAGAAGCAATGGAATCAAGATTTGGACACCAAGGAGGAGCAGCTCAACAAAGTACAAAGTCTTAAGTGGGATGCACATTGGTCCTTTGTGGTCAAGCCACACAGCCAACAGATGACTATCAAGTGCCTTGTTGATGTCATTGATCGCATGATGCCTGAGCTCTCAGATGCAACATACACAGAACAATTACACTCCAGGATGAGTCATCCTCCAGAAATACAAACCATGCTCTCAATTTGTCGGTTGAAGATACAAGAGAAAACATAGACGCGATGAATCTCTTCAAAGGTTATCGCGATTCTATTTTTGAAATTCAAATCCCATATTTTGAGGAAGGCAGTTCCAACAACTCTCAACAATTTTTATGGACAGCTTGTCTTTAGTTTTACTATAAAGACCCTTTCATGTCATTTTAGAAAGGGTCCTCAATTTATATAAAACTAGACTTGAGAAGTTTGCACTTCTACACTTCTTAATTTATTTTTATAATTTGTGG
Organism: Pinus taeda; assembly: GCA_000404065.3. Lineage (NCBI taxonomy): Eukaryota > Viridiplantae > Streptophyta > Pinopsida > Pinales > Pinaceae > Pinus > Pinus taeda. The sequence continues at coordinate 300,541 of APFE030166206.1, forward strand.
ATCAAGGTTTATCTTTGTTGTGAAAGAGATTCATAATGACTTGCATTTTTGTATCCTCTTGGAGTTTTCAAAATAAGAAGATTGAACTAGATTATTACTTGCATAACGAGACTCAAATTCATATGGTACTTCTATCATTGTTATTTTTCTCTTGTTTTATGTAATTAGCATTCCATTGATTTGTTATTGTTGATATATTCTCATATTTCAAACAACTCTATATTATTTCACTTTTGAATGATCTAGAATTGTTATATTGTATACATATGTCAATGATAAATATTAGTATGTCATGCATTATGTTTTCACATTGCTTTGTTTAATTTCTTATTCAAAGTAATCATCATTTAAATGCATCTTTCTGTAGATAGGTGAGTAATCTATATTATCATTTGTCTGCTAGGAATCATCAAGAATCACATTATTATGAGATCACCCAAGTTATATAGATATATATGTATATTTTAGAGCTTATAGATTAAACCACCTATCATCTTTTAATACATTTAAAACACCCATTCGTCAAATCATACTTTATTGGGAAACTCGTCCCATAATATCTGGTCAGAGCCACCATACCAAATGGAGGAGTTGCACTAAGGTCCGGAGCAGGTGGTCATCCCCCAATGTTGGTGCTACGATTTTCGAGGCATCAACAGATCCATACATAGCTACTATCAGAAAACATATACATAACTAGCATAATAGCAACATAAATACTAAGGAAATCACAGTCATATAATCCACATATAAGCCATTATAATACTCATAGAAATACAAGGAGAAATAACCATATATTGATGATGTAAAATCCAAACTAGGGTGGGACTTCCACATTCCACTTGACCATAGAATCGGTGATCAAAATCTCTCTTCATTCATTCACCCCCATGCCATATTCCAAGCATGAATGTGGGATCTCATAGAACACATCAATCCAAAATCATCCAGGGCTTCCAGAGGCCATCCACCTCAACCCCTCAAATAGTGATTCCACCTTACGATCAGAAATCACAAAACCATCATCATATTAGTCTATATCCAAGCCTTCCAAATCTCTAGAGAATTTTTCCACCCAAGGCTTCTAAGACTAGTAACTCAATCCACAACATATTACGGGCTTCCAGAGTAGTTTTCCAACTAGGGCTTCGAGGAATAGTAACTCAACCCACTAAGGGCTTCTAGAGTGTTTTTCCAACCAAGGCTTCCAAGACTAGTAACTCAAACCAAGTTGTTACAAGGCTTCCAGGACTAATAACTCAAACCAAGTTGTTACAGGGCTTCCAAGACTAGTAACTCAACCCAAGCTAAGGAAACGTGAGAACCAACCAAAACAAAACAATGAAATAAATCCACAATCACCATGGTTATCTATAAAATGGCAAGGCTAGGCAAATCCATTGTCAATACCAGCCATCCTCCATGCCAATGAAAAATAATGACCAATAAACCACATGCATATTCCATGCATGCCAAAACTAGCGAGGAAAGCATACATGCAACTTGGTACCTGTAAGAAAAACCCATTATAGCTATTGATCTTGATGTCCTCTTGTGCTTTCCTACTCTTACTTTTCCTTTTTGCTCCGAAAATCTATGTATGCCACACTCTCCAAGAGTGCTCCAAGAAAACTCTAAGTATCCAAGAGTATGAGAGAAAGAGTGCAATGAGAGAGCTACAAAATTTGAACTTAAAATAGTATGTGTACTGATCCTCAAAATCCTTTTTATGAATGAGGCCTCTATTTTCTTCTTTTTCCATTATTTTCCTTCATTTTCCTCCTCACATGAAACAAGTGACCTTTCACCTCCCTTTTCTCCTTATTTCCATTATTTTCATAAATAAATGTGCCAAAATGCTATTTTTCCTTTTGAAATCCTTAGCCATTGCCAATTTATTTATCCATTAATAACCAAATGAACACCCACACTAGGATGCCTTGCCCACCATTCAACTTGGAATAAGTGTCCCATAAACTGTGGTTATTTTTTTTCCTTTATTAAATTTTATTACATGGAATTTTGACCAAGGTTGTTATAGAACCCTCCGCCTTGTGGGAACACCATCCTCAGTGTTCAAAAACACCTATAATCACAAAATTATTGTAAGAAAAACATACTGTTGATGGAGCTTTATAACTTATCTCGTTGCAGTATTTACAATAATCAACCTATTGAGAAGCAAACCAACATGAAAACATAAAAACATAACATCATAATGACATGATACCCATACCACTTATTGGAGCTTTATAACATAGCTTATGGTGGTATTTACATCCATATACATATGTACATGTACCAAACATCACCAAAACATGTACCAAAACATATACCAAGACATATACCAAAACACCATACCACAACTTCTTTGCCTCAACCAACAAAAAAAGAAGGATACATAGCCCACATCTGATCTTCTATCTCCCATGTAGCTTCATCAGGCCCAAAGTGCTTCCATTTCACTTTAATATGCTTGATTTCTTGGTTTTGAAGCATGAGCACTTTTTTCTACAATATACATTGAAGCTCCAACTGGAATTATCCATTTGGTTCCACCTGCAATACAGACCATTCAATCATATATTGATCAGCATCTTTAACATACTTCTTAAGCAATGACACCATGGACTTTCACTATCGGAGACAGTGCAAGTTGATAGGCTATTAACCCAATCCTCTCAATAATACTGAAGGGTCCACAAAAGTGAGGTGCCAACTTGGCAAATGATCGAATCTGTTAGGAGTTCTTCTTTAGTTTGATGTGAAAGCACACATGTTCCCCAACCTGGAACTCCTTAAACAACTTGTTCTGATTTTCTTAGCTCTTTTTCCTATCCTGTGTTTCCTTTAGATTTTTCTTGACTACCTGAATTTCCTATTCCATGTCTGCCAATATTTCTAGTCCAATCAACACCATGTTAACTAGATCACTCCAACTGAGAGGAGTATTGCAACTCCACTCATACAATGCCCCAAATAGACTCATCTTCAAATATTCTTGATACCCATTGTTGTAAGTGAACTCTACTAGTGGAAGAACTCTGCCCACTTTTGTTTCTGATGCATCACATACATCCTTAACATGTCGTCCAATATCTTGTTGACCCTCTTTGTTTGTCCATTTCTCTGTGGATCATAAGCTATACTAAAGGTCAACTTTGTGCCCAAACATGCAAACAACTCCTTCCAAAACATGGAGCTGAAATTTGCATCCATGTCTCACACGATCTTTGTTTAGCCAATTTAAGGTCTTCAAATTATCAATCATAAATTGTCAACCCAGGCAAGTAGACTAATGAAGTACAGGTGTACAATATGTGCTTAGAAGTTATTCATTAGGTCGTTATGTATTTGTTAGGATCTAAACTTAAGATGGATATGGAGGTGGTGTTTTTCAATTATATTAGTGTCGTAATTCTTAAAAATGTTAGCTAAGTTTCCTAGGAGTTAATCTCTATCTAATTAGTTTGCAAATGATATGAGGGTGATCCTACTTGTATTAGATTTTTTTGGGATTTTTGATCCTAAATCATTATGTTGCATCTTCTAATTCACTAAGTGAAAAAAGAAACTTATTCTATAAACTAGGAAGAATATTGTCTGAACTCAATTATTTAGGAGAGAACTCTCACTCCTTTACTTATTCAATTTTCGCTCAAACAAAATAATCCAAGCAACATCTATATTATGAATTAAACACACTTCAACTATGCTAGATAATAAGCAAATGAAATAACCATGATGTACGAGGTACAAAGCAAACTAAATAATAGGCTAAACCAGGTATAAAGCAAATGAAAGTACTTATGCAAATAACAACTCGTTGGCGAAATCATTATGCTGCATTTTCACACAAAACAGAGCATTTGAAAAATGAAAGGAAATAATATTGCAATTGATTAGAACCTGTCACTGTTTGTAGGGGCCCTCCACATAACAATTCATAGCTTCCAATCAATACAACACATACACAAAAAACCAATTCTATTCAAACATAATTCACAAACTGTTCAAAATTACATCATCTGACGTGCACCATAAATCACAGTGCGGCCATAAGTTTTATAAAAATTTTCTAGCATAACTGCATGAGTAATTCAAGCCAAATATCTCTATATTATCTAAACTTACATCGTTAAACCTTCATTTTTCGATTTCGAAAGCAAAACGATAAGGTTACGACCGAACTTGGATTTTGTTCTGCATTAATCCGGCAGTTGACTTGGAGTTTTACTGTGATCTCCTACGCTTATCTTAATGAACATTTTTGAGGGGATAGGAAGGGATTCATGAGGGATCCATCCTCTATCCATTTACACCCTTCACTGCTGACCTGGAACTCCAGAATCTTGCAAACAATGGAGACAACTACAGAAACGTGGATTAGCTACAGAAACAGACTAATTCGGTAGACAATTGCAAACTTTAACAAAACAATAAAGTATAAAGTTAAATATGAACAAGAAGACATGTTATTGTATACCTTCATCAAAACCTGGTGGATATGGCTTTATTTAGGTGGTAAATATATAGGAAAAGAGAGGATCATTAGGAAAAAAGGATGTCATGGTAGGAAAATCTTTGGACTCTACATTCCCCTGGACTGGAGATTTTTTATGTCCTCGTACACTTCTTCCTTGTCAGTCACTTGTGCCTCTTACTTATCATCTCCATGTTTCATTGTTTTCTTCTTTTTGGCAGTGATTGACATTTTAGGCTTTCTCATGAGAATTTTGTATTTTAAACTGATAACCTCTCTCTGCATAATTATGTTTTCCTTATTCAGCTTTTTGTTTTTCTTATACTGCTTATATAAAGGATCATATTGTTACTTTTTTCAATCTATATCTCACTCTGTGTCTTCAATGCTTGATTCTCATTTTTGAGATACCGGTTCAATGTTTCTAGTTCAAAGATCTCATGCTTCAACATGGTTGAGGCTGATTGTTCATTTACCTGATTGCTTCCTTCTCTAAGGATCTGAATTGTTTCCTTTGTTGTTCTCCATTTTCTTTCCAATGACTCTATATAATCATATATTTCCTACTAAGCAGGATCAATACTCGGACTATGCACTGGGCTTCTTAGAGGTGAGTTGTAAGGTTGTGTTGATACTCTTGGTGATGATCTTTGTGATGATCTTCGTGACCCTTTTGGAGAATTTCCAGGGATTTCAATTGGCTCATCCTTTATTGGCTTGTTCTCTGTTGGCTCATTTTCAGTTGCCTCCTTTTCATTTGGTTCATTTTCCTCAATATTAATGTATTCTGTAGTTTTTGAGGTTGTTTGTGGGATCGTGCTCAACCTTGTGCTCCTCCTCAATCTTGGGATTTGTATTTTCTGCACTTTCCTCCTTTTATTCTCTGATTTTTATTCTATAGGAGGGGTCTTAGTTTGTGAGAATTATTTTTTACTTTTGTTGGCTTTCTCTCTTCTAAGGTGTCCCCTCTTCATTTTCTGCAAAATCTTTACTATAGGCAACTCTTCTTCTGACATTTTTATCTAAGTTTGAGGTGTCTGCTCCTTTATCACTTCTATGGTTCTCCTTCTTCCTCTGAGGGCCCTGCTACTACTTGCTTCTTCTGGGGATTTTTCTTCAAAGTGGTTTCTCACCAGGAAACTTTCCCAATTATCCCCTATACTTCGGAGATGAGATTCAACCAATATTTTGATTAAGCCGTGATGGTACATGGTGTTTTCAATAAACTATATTTTTTTTTTAACATTTGTACACATTTTCTTGAGACTTTGTAAGAGAAAATAAGGGAGGTTCATCTGATGATCCTCAAGAAAGTGCATCATCATCCTAACATGATAAAAATGCATTTGCCCAAACCTACCCTCACAAGTGACAAACTTTTGAATCACAAGTAATAAGTTATCCATTTGTTTATAAGAGATGTGTTGGGAATACCTTTCTTGTAGACCATAGTGTCCATGTTTGGATTCTTGAGGAAGATATCCCAATCCTCGCTATCAATCCCCCTGTTTTTAAACCATTTTTCTCCCTTCCTTGGCAGCTCGATAGCCTCAGAGATCGTTGACTCTATTATTATGAGCTTAATGTCCCTTATCTCAGCTTCAATTCCTTCGAATGAGAGTGCAAATTTCTTAGTTACCTCCCTATGGAAGCCGTTAAATTTTTCAATGAATTGCAACCATTGTCTCCTTTGTCGTAGCTCCCTAGTTCGTGGGTATCCCTCCAAGAATTGCTTCCCTGCTAGCTCAATTCAAAAAATTATCCCCATTCTGAAGGATACCTTGCCTCGAAGACTAGATACCTTGACAGGACAGTGGAGCTGGTAGGGTTTGCTAGATGGTGGAAACATGGAGTGGCTACGAAAGTTTAGAGTGTAACAATAGGGAAGAAAGGATAGATTTCATAAGGATTATAGGGATAAATTTGACTATTAGGCGCATTTAAACTTATGATTTGGTAATTACTTCAGCAGATTTGGAATAAGGTTGTGACATGATTTTTAAATGGTGGCATATGATATTTTGTTAGGTGGCCATTACCCTTAATTCTCTGACAATTGTCGCATCTCTTAACATATTCCTTGGTATCCCTAAAAATGGAAGGCCAATAATATCCTAAAAGAAAAAATTTGTAAGCAGTTCTTCTTTCAAAAAAATGTCCTCCACATGGCTCATCATGACAAGCCTTAAGTATTTCTGGTATTTCATCCTCTCGAACACATCTGTTGATGATGAGATCTGGTCCTGTCTTATATAATTCTTCATTTATCCATGAATAAGATGTGCTATTGTGGACTATTCTTCTCTTCTCTCTAGGAGATAAATGAAATGGCATTTTTCCTATGGCCAAATAGTTATCAATATCTTCATACCAAGGTGATTTAGTAGATACTGCAAAAAGATATTCATCGGGAAATTTGTCTTCTAATGGTTGATCATTATTTTCATTTTGTATTCTAGTTAGAAAGTCATCAATTGTGTTTTGTTTTCCTGGTCTATCTAGAATGGTTATATTGAATTCTTGTAAAAGTAGGAGCCATCTAGTTACTCTTCCATTAGTGACTAGTTTATTCATTAGGTATCTAATGGTAGAATGGTTTGTCTAAACAAAAGTTTCATAGCCAGTTATATAATGTCTAAATTTATTAATGGCATGAATTACAGCGAAGAACTCCTTTTTGGTTATAGTATAATTTAACTCTGCAAGAGTTAAATTTTTACTAGTATAATAAATGGCATAAGGAGTGAGATCTTTTTGTCCTAATACAGCTCCTAAGGCTGAATCTGAAGCATTTGTTGAGATATGGAAAGGAAACTTCCAATTAGGTCCTTTTAAGATAGGTGCTTTAGAGGTTCCCTTTTTCAAAGTTTCGAAGGAAACTTGACATTTGGAATCCCAACTGAATTCAAAGTATTTGGTAAGTAGTTTAAAGAGTGGGGATGTGATTTTTGTGAATTTTTCTAAGAACCTCTTACAATATCCAGTAAAACTGAGAAAGCTTCTAACATCTCGTTGACAATTTGGCACTGGTAACTTAGAAATGACTTCCACCTTAGATGATTCTACCTTAATTCCATCTTCAGAAATATGGTGACCTAAAACAATTTCCTCATTAAACATCATGAAACATTTTTCATGACTTAATGAGAGATTTGTTTCTTGACATCTTATTAAGACTTTTTCTAAATTTCCTAGTGCTTCATTGAAAGAATCCCCATAGATTGTGAAGTCACCCATGTATACATCCACACAGTCATGAATAAGGTCAGAGAAAATGTTGAGGACTGCCCTTTGGAATGTTGTTGGAGAATTACATAACCCAAAGGGAAGTGTTCAATAATCATAAGTTCCCCATGGACAAGTGAATGTGGTTTTATCTTGATCTTTAGGGGCTACCTGAATCTAGTTGTATCCACTAAACCCATCCAAGAAGGAAAAATATTTTTTCCCTACTAATGTATCCAAGACCTGGTCTATGAAAGGTAGTGGAAAGTGGTCTTTTAATGTTTCTTTGTTTAACTCCTTGTAATTGATGCGTACCCTCCATTTTCCATTTTTATTAGGAACAATTACTAGGGTTGAAATCCACTGCTTTTCAGATATTGGATAGATAAAATTTACATTCAATAGTTTTTGGAACTCTTACTTAACGATTTCTTTTAGATTTGGGTTCATTCTTCATTGAGGTTGTCTAACTAGTCTTGCATTTTGTTCAATATAGATATGTTGTATGTAAGTTTTAGGATCAATCCCTCTGATGTCAATGTATTCCCTTGCAAAAGTAGAAGAATGCTTTTTTTTAATTTCTATTAATTTATTCTTTTTCATTTCTTCCAAGTTTTCATTGACATTCAAGGTTTTTCCTAGAAAGATTTCTATCGAGGAATTCCTAAATCTTTCCATGGACAACAATGATACTTTTCTATATTAGAGATATTCATTTCGACTACACTCATAATGTGAGGAAGATTCATTACTTTCTAGTAAATTTAAAAGGTGGTCTTCCACTTTCACTTGTTCAGTAACAAAATTAGGTTGTATATCTTCTACATCTTTTATCCATTCTTCAGTTTCTCTATCTATTGTCGTTCTTGCAGGGGGTATAATGTAAATTTCTTTGTAGAATTTCCATCTAAGATAAACATATTGCTTGATCTACAGTTGATGAAAGCATCAGCTGTAGCCAACCACGACCTTCCTAAAATTAATGGATGTCCTCCTAGATTATCCTTGGGTGTTAAGACCATGAAATCAACAGGATATTCCCAAGAATCTAAGGATACACAAACATCTTCTAACACACCATCTAGTTTAATAACAAATCTATCTGCTAATTGCAATAAAGTTGGTGTGTATTGAAGGTTAGAAAGCCTAAGTGTTTCCACAACTTGTTTACTCATTATGTTTATGGCTGCTCCTGGATCAATTAATGTGTTTGGTATTTCAGTTCCATTGATGTGAAGTTTTACAATGGGGCTTCCTAGATCTAAAAAAAATTTAATTGTCGTCTTCCCCATCATAATGTTTGCAATTTTTCCAACTAACTGAATTCTTTTTATATCTTTTCTTCTTCTCCCTGATCTTTGTGTACTTAATTCATTAATTATTTTTGCAAAAATTGGTATTTCTTTTATGCCTTGTAATAAAGGAATCTTAAAACAAACATTTCTGAATTCATCCATCATAGTGTAACCAGGCAAGACAATTTATTTCTCTACTCCTTCATCGATTTTCAACCTTTCTGGGAATGGTGGTTTAATTGATATCGAGGGTTGTTCTATGATAGGAGTATCTATTGTGTTAGCGCTTGAAATTTCACCTCAGGCTGAAAAAGGCAAACCTCAAGGCAACATCAAACCATTTAGCCTCGTAGCTAGCCCTACGGGGCAGGAGAAGGCTCTCTCCAGTCAATCTCAGTAAAATATTCAATAGATGAGATGACCAATAGGGTAACACTGATATTAGGCTAGTAAACTGATCAAAGAGTTTGATTTTGGGGTTTTTGGGTTTTGGTGGCAAATTGAGGGGATGGCAATTTTGGGTGAGGGGATTGGACACAGTTTCTACAGGGGGTTCTTTGGGGCGAGGTAGGAGACAATATTGATGCCTTTAACTGGAGTGGATGGTCAGGAATGATAGGTGAGGAGCTAAGGAGAGCAAACAATAACTTTGAATTCTCCTTAAACAGTAGAAAACATTGAAATTAAACAAACTTAAAAGCAGAGCATGGCAAGCATGAATTCTTACTTTAACACTTCATTTGTTTAATGTGCAGAAGTAAAGAAAGGAAATGAATCACATAACAAAGCTTACAAGAACATTGAGAAACACACCATCAACACATGAGTCCACAAGAATCCCAAAGAGGACTGCAAAACCCTGGTCTTCTTTAGCCAAAAATTGCAGAGATACAGTGAAATAATATAATGATAGCTTCTCCCTCAAGAGTCCAACCTTCCAACCCCTGAAAATGACTAAGAAAGTACATAATATAGATGATCTAACCTCTTTCCTTGCCTCTAGGGGTCGATCTCATCCTTCTAGGAGCTGTTTCAACCACTTCTAAACTTAGCACTAACAACTAGGCAGTCAAAACAACTTGCCTCTATAAGTTAGGAAACCAATTCATTCATTTAATGTTTGCTATTTCATGCATGAATCTTCTAGAAAAGGTAAATAAGTGTCATGTCAACATGAAATACATTAATTACATCAAAGAGGGTGAAAAATCCCATCCCAAGTCAAAACTGGTCAAAGCTGGGCGAATTCCTGAGCTGTAGATGAATTTCCTGTGAAAACTGCCCAACAGGTCTCATACCTCTGCCTGACGGGTCACTTGTCTTTGGGACCACTTTTGGGGCACTTCCAGGTGTCCAAATGAGGCACAAGTGGGCTTGGTGGAAAGGTCTGGATGTCTACTTTCCAACCCAACTGGAATTTCTGAATTTGGTGGTCATTTTCCCCTCCCAAATTGCAATCTCCCAAGACTGCTTTCTGTGTGTCAAAAAAGTGGCAGAAAGTCATTTTTTGCATGTTTTTTTGACTTTCTTGAGGCCCAAAACTTGATGAAATTTCTTAGTAATGGATGAGCAAGTGTAACTTTTTATGACAAATCCAGAAATGCTGAGTTTTTGTAAAATGGAGTTGCCGGGACAAAGGGTCTCACCAGGGGTGAGACCCGTTAATGGAGAAAACCTGTAAATTGCCTGAAAAAATCACAATTTACCCAAAATGCTCAAAATTTCTTGGGATTTGTGCTGTGGCTGAGATATTTAGTGCTATGCTCCTTCAAGGAAGCCTCGGTCAATATACGGAGGAGATCGGGCCTCTTTCTCCGTTTTAGTGCCTTTTCCAACCGCCTTTGAAGCACCTTCATCCTTGCTTTGCACACGTGCATTCTCGCCCAATAATGGTTCTTCATGTTTCTCAACAATTTCTTATCTTGGTTGGCCTTAGCCAACAGCCTCTCCAAGTGAGCATTGAGTTGGATAAGCATGGACTCTCGCTCAGCGGGGAATAGATCACCGGGTCTTCTTCTATTCAAGATGCGGTCACTACGAATCCTCCACAACTCATCAAGAACTTGCTCATCCTCCAACTGCTTGTTGCGCTGCTCTAGATATGAGATTGTGCATTGTGCCATCTCTAACTTCTGCTGCAACAAGCGGTTCTCGGCCTCCTTTTGCTGAATGGCCTCATGAAGCTCCGTGGTAGGAGAGCGGGTATCAAGATCAATGATATCAATGTCAGGATCATCGGTCATTCCCTCCTCGATCATGGGCTGCTTGCCCCTCTGTGCTGCCTATGCTGCTGTCGGAAGCGAGGCCCCTTCCACCTGGTGTGGAGATAACACTCGCGGTGCTGATGACGAAGGCGAGACCCCTTCCACCTAGTGTGGAGAAAGTACTTGCTGAGCTGCTGCAAATAAGGCCCTCTAGCCTCTCTGATAAGTAACCAAAGGTTAGGAGCTGACATGTCTAGTGACGGGGATGTCATGCTGCTGAGATGGTCCTCCCTCCTCATGAACAATCTCAGGATGTGAAAGGGATAACCTTGAGAGAAGCAAAACAAAACCCTATCCCTACTTGCATTTTGACCTTCTTAAGCAAATATACATTGGACTCATTATTTCAAAATGATGAATTTAAAATACATTCTCATGCTTTTCAAGCTTTGGCAAACAATGTATTTGAATGATGGGAGGCCTACCTGCAACCTTGAAGAAATCCGAAGTGATTTAGTAGCTTATTGGGAAATTTCTATGTAGATGGTACATTGATGGGTCGCTTTCACTGCCCAACAGGTCTCACTTGCCTGACGGGTCGTGCCCATACAAAATTTACACTAGCTGAGGTACCCTGACGGGTCTCGCTTGCTTGACGGGTCTCACCTCAGTCTTGACGGGTTGCTCATCTTGCAGGAGGATTTTGGAGGCCTTCCTGGTGTTAGAATCAGGTACAGTATAGCTCGTTAGAAAGGTCTTTGAGTATACTTTCCAACCCAACTGGAAATTTTCAATTTGAAATTCATTTTCCCTGTCAAAAGTCAAATCTCCCAAGACTAGTCAAAAAGTGCCAAATGAGGCTGCCTCAAGGAAGAGTGCTGTTGCAGTCAACTTTTGAATGCCTTCCTCAACCCCAATCTGAGCTCATGATAGCTCATTGGAAATCTCGTTGTGTCTAGTTATCATTTTACCCATCAAGAAAATCATTTGGCAAACCAAGCTAGGAGAAAACTTGATTTTCCCAAGGTCACTTCAGAGGTGCCTTTGATTCTCCTGAGGCAACGGTATTCTTTGACATTTCTCTCAAACCATGACACCTGTGAAAAAAGTGAAGGAGGCTTTTATTCTTTGGAATGTCGTGGACAACAAAATCTCTTAGTTTTCCCAAATTCATCGTTTATTGTTCTGGATCATCATTTGAGTGTGACTTGTCCCGATGTGTGAAACAAGGAATTTTGTCGAAATGGAGCGAAATGAAGGGGATAGGGGGCTTCTATATTCTTGGGGAAATTTTTGGGAGTGGGGAGGGATGTTGGGGAGAAGGGGAAAGTGGAATATTAGAGATTGAGTGAGGGGAAAGGGTCCAAAAGGGCAAAACACAGGCCCAACCTAGAAAATTGCCAGGTTGTAGCTAAAAACTAGGGTTTGTGGAAAAATGAGGAATTTGGTTGATCTAAGGGATGGGAAGTGTTTGATAAGGTACTTTAAGGATAGGGGAAGGTGTATGAACATCTGGACACAAGTTTTGCTGATGATTTGACCGTCCAAGAGAAATTGGCTTCAAAACCCTAGGAGAGGGAAATGAACTTGTCAAGGCACAACTGAAGCATGAACAAGGTGTAAAATGACTCATTAGACACTGACATGATAATCAAAACCCTATTAATGATGATAGAATCAGCTGAATAGTGACATAGATTGGCATTTGGGCAACTTTAGAAGGAGTTAAAGCAAACCCTAGACCTAATGCCTAGTGACCAAATTTTGCTTGAAAACTCACTGAAATGACAAAATTTGACCTTGAAACTTCAAAATCACTTTGTAAGAGCATATTTGATCACTGGAGGAAGGCTGTAAAGACTGACACTAACATTGGCTCCAATGGGGATGGTAGCTCCTTGGAGGTGCTAAGAACCTTAGACCTCTGGGAGAGCAGACTAGTGTCTTCAATTATTGGGCAATGGAGTCAAAAACTCAAGCTGAAATGCATGACTGAAAACTGATGCAAACTAACTTTACAACAAGACTAAAAATTGACTCATAAAGGACTCATGACTCAACTAAAAACTGACTCGATACTTGAACACAACCAACAAACTGAAAATGATGCTCAAAGTGGAGCTTATTCATCACAACCTACTCTAACAGTTTCATTTGTCACCTGATCAAGTGAAATGAAACAACCAATGCAACCAAGTAAGCATCCCATCTGCTGTTGGAAATCTCCGCAAGTTCTCGCTTATGACCAACAAGAGAGAACTACTGAAAGGCAACTCCCATGACAACTTAGAAACAGATCCAATGAAGGATATGGATGCTCTAGCCACCTTCAAAAACACTGCATAAGGATCATGAAATTCGAGCACACTGGAACTTAGCTTACCCAATTGATTACTTCTCTTCTCCTCATACCAGGAATGCAAATGTTGATCTAAGCCTTGTGACGAGACCTCTGCTGAAAATGACAAAAAAACTGGCTGCCGGATCAAGTCGATATCAGCACATGTTTCAAGCTCACATGTAGTCAATGGAGAAAAACTTTGACTGCAAACCTCATCCAAAACATCAGCTATTGGATCATGAAAAACTTGACAAGACTGCTGCAAT
>APFE030166207.1:0-15526 GCA_000404065.3 Pinus taeda
TTTTTCTCATTGATGGCAAAGAGATCAAGAGCTTTAATTTGAGGTCTCTAAGACAACACAAAGCTCTTGTAGGGTAGGAGCCAACTCCATTTGCAGATAGCATCAAAGATTCCAAAATTTCATAGTCTCCTAGCATTCTTGACATTCTACAGGATTCTAGTTTGATAGCAACAATAATTAGAGTGGTTGATGGACCCATGGACTTAATAGTGAGTAGTGAATTCAGAGGCCATGGAACTAGATTAGTTGTCAATGAATGGAGACGAGCCTCTCAAAGATTTGATTCCAGCCAAGAAGTGCAGGACACATTAGACGACGAGCCTCTCAAAGATTTGATTCCAGCCAAGAAGTGCAGGACACATTAGACTATTAGAGGAAGTATTCTTCTTATAGCAATAATTCAGAAAATAGATCAGTTGGCAAATTGATACTAGTGACACATGTTGGATACTTAGGAGAAGGAATTGGTATTTTTTCCTAACAATGTTGCCTATTATCATGGATTTCACTTATAGGATTGTATGCTAAACGTGAAGGAAGCTCTGATCATATAGGGCCATAGAGCCTATTAGCATCAATTGCCAATGTTGTGAGACATGGGTTACCCAATTCCTCAGGAAAATAGCTTGAAACTGGGTTTTGGATAACCTGGAAGAGGGCCTAGACTATGCACTAAATGAAAAATATGGTACCTAAACAAGAAGATTAGCTTCAACAATAAAACTCAGAATTGACTCTAGAACTAAGAAATCATCCGAGAGTAGCAAAGACACTAAATTGAATGACAAATATAGTAACTACAATTTACAATTGGCAACTATAGCTGGAATCCACCCATTTAATCCATGACTCATATAGTCATTAGATACAAAAGGTGGTGGAAATGGTCCATGCTCTCTACAAACGATCCTTCAAGGTTCTTATTTAGAGGTCAAGTTTCACTGGAAAATTAAGGTTTCCAATTTTTACTAGTATTTCATCATTGAATAAGTTTGATCCTCTCCATTCCCAATTCTTTTTGGCAATAATTTTGATTGTGCATTATCAGTCATATCCAAAGTGATTGAATTGGTAAGATGGGAAAGTTCTGCATGGAAAAATTCAGAGAAGAAAGTTGCACTAGCATCCAGATATTATCAATTTTAACAAATTCCCCAACTAGGGAAGACTGTTACCAGAAATTGTAGCGGAATTGACGTCAAGGTACTTTATATTTTCAGGATTTTTGAGCTTAAAACGAATGCCACTAGATAATGAGTTACCACTTAAAAATAATTTTGACAGGTTATCAAGATGGTCTACCTGCAAAGGTAGACTTCCAATGAAACAATCTTCATTCAACACTAAAGCTGTTACACTTTTGGGAGACATTGGGGGCAGCACACTATAGAGATCACTACTTTTCAAGTCGAGATGTTAAAATTTATGGATACCCCAGGGCTGTGAAGAAAATTCTCTTCATGCTTGGCATCAAGTGGACACAAAATATTATAATTCAACCTATGTCTCATCGCCTACAAAACATGAAAGTATTATCTAGTCTCAGTTCTGAAATTCATTGCACTATTCTAATGGCATACGAAGATGACAACGAATAGCATGGGAACTTAGGACCAGTTGACTTTGCCAATGTGTTGGACGCGTCCCAGCCTTTTGAAGAGACTGTAATTATTAATCTTCACCCTCTTGATGATGCTTCTAGCTTCTAAGTATGTATAACATTCCAATAAATCACATGGATGGATCTTGGTGAAGTTGGTAACTGCTTCAAACTGTTAGTTATATCAATATGTGAGGGTGCTGGAGATATGTCTTTGGGCTTGAACACCGTTGAGGTACAAGAGAGACTTGAGGTTCATATGAACAAATTGATGAAAATTATCGACAGAGGGCAATGTAGAACCTTTGTTGATAAGGGACGTTATAATTGTTCGAATACATTTTCCAAAGCAGTGAAGAAAGTGGAAGTGATTAACCATCATCTCCATGATGGAGATCTTGTTTTAATTAACCATCCTCCAAATTTTGATCGGGAGTATGCATCCATGTTTTTCTCCCCAATCTTGAAATTCTAAAGCTGTGTTTGCCCCACTGTTATGTGTGGATCTACAAAGAATTAGTCCTCAATGTGGAGAACCAATCATAACATTGAGTGTTGATATTTCACTTGCTGCCACGCTTCTATTTGGCAAACCCCATTGAATCAAAAATCAATGTAGACTTCTGGAACCTTTGTTGAACCAACAATAATTAAAATACAGAGTGGAGGATCATTTTGAACAATGAAACAGCTTCTTTCATAAGCAATTGCAAAATTATCTTATTGGACTTTTCAATGCAATTTTTAAATGCACAGGCCCAAAAGCAGTAGTGAAGTGCTTGAATTCAGTTGCACAATTTTTGATTGAAATTTGTATCCTTGGATGATTTTAGTGCAAGCATGGATGCTTTTGTTCTTGCTCATTGCGTTTCCTAAGAAACATATATATTGAAGAACTAAGAAATGAGTTAGCATATGGGAGGAGGAAGATATGATACTATAGTAGATCAGTTGCATCCATGTGGGTGAAATAAAGCATGTCATATTATCAGAATTTCAGTTGCATCCATGTGGGTGACACAAAGCATGTCATATTATCAGAATTTTCAAACAATAGAGAGAAATGGTGAAGAGGGGTCTAATCCCTGTGGTACTTTTAACTGTAAATTGATCAATGGTCTCTGTGAGCGAATAGAAGGTAGGAATCGGAATTGTTCTCAAATGTAACACAAGGAAAAGGACTGCTATCATTAGGTGCCAATATCCCGAAGTTGGGCAATAAAAGTTGGAAATTACTGTGGAAAGCGTTACAGTGATATACCAGACTCAATCTCCAAAGGATCAACAGAGAATATAAGCTGGTCAAGAGGAGCTGGCTTCCTCTGCAAGCAAGCAAGGACTGGTTTAGAATTATGTTTACAATTTCTAAAGGAGTTTCACAAACGAGGGATTTGATGAAGGCTTGGAAAGTTTGCTGAAAAGGAGGGTTAGGGATTTAGTGTGAAAGTGGAAGATTTGTCATTGAGCGGCTTATTCTATAGTGCAGTATGAGATGTGTAAGTTTGTCTATTTGTCCTTTTAAAATAAAAATAAATTATGTTCTAAATATAAAATATATTGGCTATAATAATAAAACAATGTTGTAAAATAATTACAAGTAAAAAAAATGTGTGAGTAAGATGTTTAAACCTTATATTTTCAAAAATATTTCAACATGAGATTTAAAATAAGCTTATATCAACTTCATATATATCTATATATAGGAAAAAACTGTTAAAATAAAATATTTTATGTTGTATATATATCATAAATATTTTAATACTAATTAATATTGACATATACTAAATATATTAATAATAATAAAAAATAATTTGCATTGATAAAATGTGTCGATGTGCACGCTATGTAAAATATTTTAATATCAATTATGTATATATTATTTATCATTTAATTTTTATGTATATATCATGAAAAATAAGTTTTATGGTTAAAATGTTTATTTTGCACTCAGAAGTTTCACATGAAGAGATTTGATCTCTCCACTCATGTTAGCTCCATACATAAGATGGATCTATGCTGGTAGCTAAGACAATGCATGAGTACCTATCTTGAAGAAGCACAATATAACAATACAGTTGGGGACAATTAAAGAACAAAGGCATGCAATGAGTACCTAGCAAGAAACAATGCTTAAAACTAAAAAACAAAGGCATGCAATGAGTAGCTGGCAGGAAGAAACACTTAAGGCTAGCAATTTTTTATGTGACATGGGTATATAATGCACTAAGGATAGGCATAAATAAGAGGGCAGGGTATATTGGTCTATAGGAGATTTACTAGTTATGTGAATTTTAGATGTCTTTTTTAATGCAATTTTTTTGTATTTTGATTTAAAAAATGTTGATTTTATTTTTTTTGTATTTTTTTGTGCCCTTAGCTTTAATCATTACATTGAAGACCAAAAATATTGATAAATTTGGACCCAATGTGGAATATGCTGAGTCCAGGTGGGTTCAATAGACAAATTTTGAATTGCAAGTCGTGTGGGATGCATATGATGAATGGAATCTCCTAACTGAAATTATCTGAGACATGAAGTACAAATTTGCTCAAAAACAAGTCTAGAAATCATCCATATTGTCGCCAAAGCACTACAAGTTAGGGATGTAACCAAAGGGAACACAAAATCTGTGAAAAGTCAAGTTGCAAGGGGAGGAGGGGGGACAAAAGTGAGACTGGTTCTTCAACATCACCTTCCACAATGGTCAACCCCTCATGTACCTCATCATTTTTTATTACTAGAACCACAACTAGTGCACAACCTTCCATCTAGTTGATGCTTAAAAGAAAAGAGAATGAAGAAAATGATAAGCTAGTGGGTAGGTGTCTTCTATGTAGTGAAATTCCTTTCAACATTTTCAAGAGAAATCCATTCTACCAGCCTATGTTTCATGTTGTTTCTATTGTTTGCCAAGCGTACAGGGCCCCTTCTTATGAAGAGTTGAAAGGGCATATTCTTCAAAGTGAAAAGGTTTATTGCAATGCTAGATTGGAGGAGTTCAAGTCATCATGGGAACACACTAGATACGTTGTGATGTCAAATGGTTGGACTAATCAAAAGGGTAGAACCCTTCTTAACCTTTTGGTTAATTATCCTAAGGGGCCAATGTTTATTAAATCTATTGATGCATCTACACATATTAAAGATGCACAATTATTATGTGAGTTATTGGACCTATTCATTTAGGAAGCAAGTCCAAATAATTTTGTGCAAGTCATAATGGACATTGTTGTAAATTATGTCACTGCTAGCAAGTTGGGTATGGAGAGCTATCCTAACTTGTTTTGGACATCTTGTGCTACACATTGTATTGATTTGGTGTTAGAGGATAAAGGGAAAATTCCATATATCAAGGATATTCTTGAATCATCCAAGAATATATCAAAATTTATATACATCAATGCATTTTTGTTTAGTTTGATGAGACAATTCACAAATAACAAGGACTTGGTGCATCTTGCTAGTACACGAATTTCCACTGGCATCATATATCTTCAATCTCTCTTGGATTACATGTGGGGTGTGATGAGAATGTTTCTTTCAAATCAGTGGCGTTATGCAGGCTAGTTTCATAACATGAGAGCTTTTGGGCAGGAGTGGAGGAGGTGTGTGCCATTATCAAACCTTTGGTAAAGTTCTTTGATTAGTTAATGGAAACAATCATGCAATGGGCTACTTGTATGAGGCTATTGATAGGACCAAAGAAGCCATCCATACCTATTATATGATAATGGAGATAATGGGTTTGAATAACGATACTGATACCGAGAGTGTTTGACAAGAGATAAAACAATACACTCCATCGCCCCCTTCATGATGCAGGGATCTACCTCAAGCCACATTTTCTTACTTATATGGTTTCAAATTTGATGCTAAGGTGATGGATGGATTCCTCACTTGTGTTCAAAGGATGGTGCCATCCATCTTCACAAGAATGTGTGAAAATTTCTAAAGAAATGGAGGTATATAGGATGATAAGTGGAACATTTGTGTTTGACATGGATTTCTAGGATAAGAAGACGAAGATGCGAGGTAAGATTCATTTTTTTTTCAAATTTCATTGTTTCTTCATATTTTGCTTCAACTTTCAAATTTCAATGTTATTTTCTTATGTTTCTCTTATTTGTTGTAAATTCTTGGTGGATAATCTATGATACAAGAGTACCCTATATCCAAAATATTATCATTCAAATGCTCATCCAAACATGTAGCTCATCTAGATGCGAGCAAAATAAGAGCGTATTTGGAAAAATACATACTAATAAGTGCAACTGGTTTAAAAAATTCAAATTAAATTTTGAATTCGTTATAAAATTGTAATTGTAATTTATTATTTTATGCCACGCCACCCTCTAATTATAATATGTATTATAATTATTAATTTATAATTTATGGCCCTAATATGAGTTGGAGTCTTAGTTCCTTAATGGCTTGGTATACATCTACTACAATCTCTAATTGTGGGTGAGGCAACTTCAAAAACATGCGACGTGGATGCCATCTCTTTGAATGGGATTGACACCACTATAGCATGTTGAGTTGAGACAAATAGCTCTGTCATGGAAATATTCCTTGATTGGTTAGAGGAGAAGGCACCAAAGGAGGTATGAAGGAAGACAGAGGTGGAGGAGGAGATGACACCACCACCTTCTAGGACTGAGATAAAGTGAGTTGGACTTAGCAATAGCATGGGCACGAGTAGAGGATGTCAGAGTCTACCTCCAATTTCTTCTTCTAGAGGAAATCATAGTCTAACACTAGCCCTAGGGATTTCTTCCTCTAGAGAAAAATCCATTGCCTTTTCTCCTAAAAGGGGTAGACGAAATCACTAGTTTATGTATCTAGTTTCATTGTATATGACTCATGATGATGAGAGACATTTATTATATTTTTAGTTGATATTTTTAGGTTGAGTCAAGACTCGGGATTTAGGGCATGATTCGCTATTGATGTGTGATATAGCACTAGACATCTTATATATTATTTTTGTTTTCGTATTTATGTGGCAACACATTTATTTGATCTTACAATTGCTTTAGGTATTAAAATTTTTGAAAAAAATGAATATTTTAGTATATTTTAATTTTTTCGATGTTTGCCAATTTTTACCAATATTTTCTTGATTTTTACGATTCATTTCTTTTCTAGATCCTTGCTGAAATTTCACCGATGCTAATGTCAACAACACTGAAATAAATTAAGCTCATTGTCCACATTTCACAAAATAATTATACGGGATCATCATTCATGTCAGATACAATCAGTTGTATGCATGAACCAAAACTTGTTTTTTCTTATGTGATCTTACGACAATGGAAATCCTACACCCATGGAGAAGATAATGAAACCCCTTACTCCTTGAGCAAATGAACTACATAACTAGCTTCCCCAAAGATAAAACTATGACCAACTTAAAAGTTGGTGCATAAGGAGTTCAACCGCCAACCTAATACTTGCTAGCAATCAAGGTAGATTGGCCAAGCAAGCTACATATGCTAGCTAAATAAGGAAAACAATGATCTTCATTGCATACAATAACAAGCATTTGGAAAAGGAAAGAAGGGAAGCAACCACATGATTTATGTTCAATCCTACACAACTACAACTTCAAACAATAATAATGTTTTAGATAATTATGTGGACTAGGCACCCAAAAACCCTTCAAAACTATCAATTTATAATTTTGGAATTTCACCCTTCAATATTCATATTCAATAATTTACTAGGAAAATGAACTCAAAAGAAGACAAAGTGTATGAAAGATCTTGGGTATGACCTCAAACTAAAATCAAGCAAAGCAGTGTCCTAGCTTTATGTATGGGGCCAAGATAGTTTGTTTTTTGAAAGCACACATGACCATGAGGTAGGTAGCTTCAACAATGACCTATTAATATGCTAACTTTTAAGGAAAATATGCTTTGAGCAAAAATCACCCTTTAATCTTGAAATAAGACTTAAAATTGCTTCTGGATGGTTAACTACAACCCCACTACAAAAAAAAAAAAACCAAGACTAGCCATTTGACAAGAGTGAAAGTTACCTCCCCTTAATATACTTCATTGCCTTGCCCTTGCTGGACAACTAGGCACTTTTACCTTTTCCTCACGAGAAAAGGAAAAAAGCAAGTGTAGGCTACTTTCCCAAGCTCCTTAATCTACTGAAATAACAACCCATCCTTGATATGATCTATGGAAATAGCTTTATTTCAAATTAAAGTATATAAAAACTATGTATTTATATACTTACTCTTTTGGACTCGATTATCACAATAATATATTTTATGTTGGTATTAAAATTATTTCTAGGATTTTTAAATTGATACTAAAATTAACCCATAGCTAAAGTATGGTGCCGAAATGAACATGTAGCAGCATTGTAATCATGAGTCGTTGTTTTTCCAATGCAAGAAAATAAAAGTAGCATTAAATAAATTTGTGTTAAATGAATAAAAGGTTACTTGATCAAACTAATATGAAACTAAAAGGAACTGAACATGTGCAAGTCATAACTGGACCACACCATCAATGTCATAGAAACTTAATAAGTCAATCTCCCTCACACTTACATGAATTGACTCTGCCTTCAAATCTTACACCACAAGAGTCATAGAAACTTAATAATTCAATCTCCCTCACACTTACATGAATTGACTCCGCCCTCAATTCTTACAATGAAATTTCGTCTTTTCATCTCGTTGTCTAAATAGAAGCTTCTACAATTTTACATAGCAGTTTTTGAATGTGGGCAAACTTAGTTTTTGAAATCCTTTTTTTATGAGTTAAAGTTTTGCCCTTTTTTGGCCATATTCTTCTTTGTTTTTTTAACAATTTGGATTGTTTAAAATTTTCAAAGATAAAGTTTTGTAGTCAAAATTCCTATGATTATGTATAATTATAACTTTTAGAGAAATTCCTAAAAAAAAAGGAAAAAAGAAGAAGAAGAAGTAGTAGTTAAGTTTGTAAACTTATTAACTTACTATATTATTACCTAACCCCACAAAAATCATATTACTACATAAATGATTTCAAATAAATATAGAGAAAATGACATTGAAAAAGAAGAAAAGTGGCATTGATGATAAGGGAAGGTGATTTTGAATAGCACTAGGAACACCTCCCTCTCCAAACAAAACACAAAAAGATTCAAACATTGACCTTCTCCAAAATTTAACATAAAAAGATTCATATATTGACCAACCTCAAACTTGAAGCTGGAATTTCTCTTTAAATTACATTTGCAAATGGGATTGAAACTCTTCACCCTTAATTGTGGAGAATTTTTGGATTCAACACTATGTTAGAATTTAAAGAAATTCCTATATTTTCTAAATTCTAACATAATTTTAAATTGAAAAATTATTCACAATTATGATAAATTGTGAAAGTTTACATGATCATATCATTAACTCTTTTGTGTTCTAGTACTCCACCCTTCAAGAGTTGTGATTGGGTAGGGAGCTAGGGGCTTATAGGGTTAGTGGGGATTAGGGGTTGGAGGATAGAGGTCACTGTATTGAGGATTTGAGATAGGCATTATATAGGTTTAGTCGATTATAGCGTAGTGAGTTTGGGTATTGGGGTGATGGATTTAATGATTTAGGGGTTTAGAAGTAAGGGGTTTAGTGAGTTCATCATTAGGGTTTAGTGGATTAGAGGTTAGCAGTTTGTGAGTTTGATAATAACTATTAGTTATTAATACATCATATCAATAGTTATTGATATCAATGTATCTTGAATAGATTGTGTATGAATAAGCTTAAATAGTTGATTCAACCTTTGTCGTCGTTGTTGTTGGGAATTTCTCTAGTTCTATGCTAGGTCATCCACTTGAATCTCCTTGGATGAAGCACATTATGTTAAATACAATCCATTATCCATGTGGATCAAATACTTAGCTTTACTTAGTTTTTTTCTTTTCTTTTTTTCAATGGAAATATCATCGTATGAGGAGAATAATATGAATACTTGGCTTTGCCTAGTTGCTTGTCTTCATTGGAAATCCCACCTTATGAGGAGAATACATAAAACTCACTCCTTCGGGGAGAAAACTATAGAAATGATTCACCCAAAAATAGCATTTTGGCAAATCACAGGTCACTCCTATAAAGTCAAACCACCAACCTAATATTTAGTAGAACTCAATGTAGAATGACCAATTGAGCTACGTATGTTATCAACACCCTGTGTAGATGACCTATTGAGCTAAACAATGAAAATAGATATCCCCATGGCATACAACAACAAATTTGGAAAAGGAGTGACCATTAGGTCAATTCTATACAACCACAACTTCAATAAAATGAAATAAAATAAAATAAAATAAGGAGGAAAGAAAGAAAAAGAATGTGATCCAATACCTAAAAAACTAACTTAAATAAATAAAATTTTAAAATAAAATACTTACTTTAATATAAAAATGAAAAATTAAAAACAATTTTTTAGTTCTAATATTTCACTCTTTCTTTATTTAGGATTTAATAATATAAAACTAACGTAAGTTCCACTTTTACTTCAATTTTTTGAAAATATATTTAATTAAATATAATTTCTAATACTTATTATTTAAATTAATTGAGAACTCAATTCAATTTCGTATAAAATTTTATATCTGCAACATACTTATTTAAGTATAAATGTTTCTGATAATAGTTTATATTTAAATGAATTTTAATATTAAAATATAGAATATTTCACTAAAATAATATATATTTAATTAAAATTATTTAATATATAATAAGGCTGGGTTTTGAAGTGAGTATTAAAATTAATTCGTGATTGCAATATTAAAATTTATTTAACATATAATAACACTGGGTTTTGAAGTTAGTATTAAAATTAATTCGGGATTGCAAATATTGGCAATGAACGCGTGGGTGGATAGCATTAATGTCTCATTTTGCTACTTCAAAGAGGGAAAACGAATCATATTCAAATGCAAATGGTGTGCTAATGCTAATGCAAAGCCCTGGGCTACCTGCTTGTGGGCTCTTGGTTTTGGCTTTTGTTTTATTCCATGGTATTCTTGGCTATCGTTCTGGTTGTACTCGTGGCATGGTTTTTTGGCTATCGTTCTGGTTATACTCCTGGCATGGTTTTTTTTGTGGTTCTCATTTTATAATTATTTGACATGTAAAGTTTTATGACATATAAAGTGATTTCAATTTTGAACAGTGATAAAATGTGTTTACACTATTTTTAACTAATAAATAAAAAAAGACAAATTATATTTTTACTAATAAAACACAAATAACACAACTATACCTCTACTAATGAAACACAAAATTGCTCACTAATTTAGGCTCCACTTCTAGAATAGTTATATTTTAATAAAACAGAAGAATGTAATATTTTCTTTATAATAAAAAATCATCAACCGGAAAGAGAAGGGGAAAAAAAGAAAAACCTAATAATATCATCGTTTCGCTATCCACCATCCACTGTGGACTAATGCATATTTTCCCTGTGAGGCCAACTGTATTAAACAAGCGCTAGTGGTGATTGGTTCCCATACACATTTGTTAGAATCTGTGGTAACATATGTCTGTCTCCCGTTTTATGACAACACAAAGGATCTGTGGTAACATATGTCTGTGGCTTCTAACGAATCTGGTTGGGTTTGATTCTAACTTCGAATCCAACAACGTGAGTCTGATTACCACAACCAACGAGACAAAGAATGAGGCCTTCTAACTTCGAATCCAGCAACGTGAGTTTGATTACCACAACCAGCCAGACAAAGCTACAGGAGTGAGTGGTGATCGGGCCCCACCATCCGCGTCAAATAAAATCAGCAGGGGCCACTATTTTAAGTTCAGTTCTATACAACCATAAGGATATTCACATGATAAAGATCCTACCCATGTCGATTAAGGCACGTGATTGAGGGTTTTAACGACTTGATCGCGGGTTCGACTCCAATTTCTCATACTCGCGGGTTCTATTACCACACCATAAAGACACAGAGCTTCTTTAATCATAAGCATACTATAAAACCTATGCAACCTAGCAGGCTAGCACTGGTACGCTGCTGTGGGGGTTTAATTCAAAAATCCAAATTCTATTTACATAGGAATAGAAGTTAAATACTCAAAGAAATATAAATCAAACACTCAGAGTTGTTCCTCTGTCGAAGTATGAGGATTTGGCTGCAATCTTATTCTTCTCCATCCCTCAATTTGCTACGCAAAATTTACCGAAACTACTTTGGAATCTTAACAAATCTGAATGACACCCAGGTACAATGTCGGATCCTTTCCCACTCTCATTCTTGTTTTGGTGGCTGGCAGCAATAAATAGCAGCCGTTCTCTCCGCAGATGAACCCGCAGGATCGATCAATCGAGTTGCGGGTAGAGATGTCCCCTTACTGGAATATTATCTGATACATAATTTGTTTGTCCCTGAGCAGTCGATTCAGAGTCTTACATTTCGATTTCATTTCTCATTTAGGATTCTTTTAATTACACACGTCTAAGTAGACCAACCCTAATCTACGAAAATCGATTTTATTTTATTTGGAATGAGGATAACCAGACTTGTAATTCGTTTGATTAAATTTAAATATCATCTATCAGAGTCGTGCGGCTCGTTTTTTGAATTCCAAGACGAAACAGGGTTTATTTAATTTGATCAGAGTAGTTCGGGTCGTTTCTTAAATTCCAAGGCAACAAAGCAGTGTTTAATTAATTGGACTTCTAGTTTTTTTCGAGGAGCCTGCAGATCTCTTTTAATTAGAGAGCCTCAGGGCGTAATCACGCACTAAATCGAAATTTATGTATGATTTCAAAAAGAATTCAAATCATTTTACCTAATCTTTATCACAGTTTTTATGTTTACTTAACAGAAATTTAAAAGAGCTATTGCATTTTTCAATTTCAAAAATTCTCGCTGATAAATTGATAATATCCAGAAGGTACCTTAAAAAAATATTGCTCCATTATAGCCGCTACATTAGGCCCTTTGCACACCATCTGCAGACGCTATATACTCCCAAATTCGTTGCTCCATTATAGCGGCTACATTAGGCCCTTTGCACACCATCTGCAGACGCTATATACTCCCAAATTCGTTCAAAGCAAGGCAGAAATTAATAAACAGAGCATCCTAGCCCAGAAATTTTGAAAATAATTAATGAACCAGAAACAGAGCGCAATTGTTATTCATAAAGAGATCAAATAGACATTGCAGTCCTTGTTTATAAAGAAATCAAATCCACAGAAAATCACAAATAACAAGCCCGAGGTAGGTACCTTGCACATATGATTTTGTAAAAGTATTCACTCATGCACCCAGTGCTCTGCCCTCAAAGCTGGAAAGAAAAAACTAAAAACAAACAAACAAAGAAGAATTAAAGAAGAATTAGTGCAGAAACATTTAAGAATTAACAATGAATTGTTAAAACCAAAACCAAACAAATTAAAGATTCCGATTGTTGTCCATATATCAAAAACTTACAGCACGGATTTCATCTCTCACCTCATCTATCCATGGTGGAGAAGAGGAATTTGTGTCGCCCAATTTGATTCACCCAAATAAATGTCCTTCTCCTCTACACTCGGTGGTTAATTCACATATAGACCACACATAAACATAACAAGAACAACATCATACACAGCAAAAACACACAAAGAACAACAGCATACACAGCAAAAACGCATAAAAAAGACCATAAACATAGACAGAAACCAAAACAAAGGAGCGCTCCAACATTCAGTCATACTACACAGCAGAAGCGCACAGAGAATACCATAACATAGACAAACAAAAACAAATGAGCGCTCCACATTCAATCATAACAACCCAGACTACCACCGCATGAGAGAGGAGAAATAAACTTATGAAATTGGACCGTCCCTTATATAGACTGCCCAATGTCATCTTTAAACAACGTTCATGCTTTTTCATGCTTTTTTGAATGCTGAGCTGTCAGGATTTTTGAAATTCCAAGAACTGAGATGAAACCAGTAAAATCAATTTGAACTTGATTGTTGGACACGTTACAGTTTTTCGATTCTCCCGCTTGAATTTAAAGATATCATATATATAAAGATACAGAAGAAATTACGAACTCTAGAATATCATTTAAATTAATCTTCTCAATCATAAGATTAGAATCTCCATTCCTTTGAATATCTTTGATTATATCATTTCACCAAAGAGGTTAGTTCTAAATGTTTGGTATGGTAGGTACTTAATATTATTTAATAATTTTTTAAACGTGTATTTTTATCAAATAGTTTAACACATATTTTTTTTATTGAAAATGTTTTAATTATATTTTTATAATAATATATATTATAGTTCATATTGATGTATAAAAATTAAGTGATATAATATATACATACAAAGATAATAAATATTATGGTTAATATATATATAATATATATATATATATATATAGTATATATATATATATAAAGTTTTATTTTGGATATAAATGATTTTTCAACCTATTTTATGCTACTTATATCTACACTTAAGAGTACTACACTTCATGTTAGTATCAACATTATAAATGAACTTAACACTTATTTATGAAAAATTTTTGTATTGGTATTGATTGAGTGAAATATGATTGATAGGGTTACTAAATGTATTCATTCATAAATTATTATTTATTGGATTATTTCTATAGTTACTCAAATTATTATTCATTGGATGATGATGATGACAACGACGATGAACATCCATTGAGACTCATGAGGTCTATAGGACCTTAAGAAAAGAAATTAGTTGAGACTTTTCAAAATTTTATTTCTATAAGCAAATAGAAGGGAGACGAGCGTTCCGAGATCACTATAGTTATCTTGGTTGAAGAAGTCAAGTAGGTTGGAAGTCTAGTAGATGTTTTGGAAATGAGAAAGGATGTGAGTGAGGGTCGGACAATCCAAGAGAAAGTGTTTTTCATCTTCAATTCTCTTAGTGTGACACAACTGACTCTCTTTCTTCCGGTATGTTTTGGGGATATACCAACACCTAGTTTCACTTCGAAGCTCATGGGAGTTAGTTCTTATGTTCAAAATGTTCATTTTCTTCTTAGCACTAGTGAAGACAAAGATAAAATTCTGGTTAGCGAGAGAGTGGTTGATCACCTCCTTATAGTACCTTAGCTTCCTTTTCCCCTCAAACTCCTTATCATCCCACAATTTGTCCTTAAATTTGGAAGTGATAGTATTTTTAATATTATCTCTATTCTCCAAGATGATCTCCTCCTTCACCCTCCAATAGTTGATCCATGTCTGGGCATCCTTCTGCCAACCCTACTTGGGTTAGAGGTGGGGTTTTGGCTAGAGTTAGAAGTAATTTTGGGGAACCCCTTGGTTTTCATGCTATAAAGCTTCTTCTTATACATATTCTTATATAAATATCTTAATTGAAGTACATATGATTTTTTTTTTTTTTTAAATATCCATAAGTATAGAATAATTTTTTTTTAGAGTTTATATTTGAAAATTAATTATGAAATAAAAATAATTGTAATATTTTATGCCTTCAAATCAGTTAACATTCACAATAGGTAACAATTATAACCATTTTATTTGGTAAATGCCACTTTATTGTCAAAAGGCCTTTCAAAATTCCTTTCTTATAGCCTATTATAAAGAAGGTGGCCAAAGTACATATTGTTGGAAATAATATTGAGAGGGGGGTGGGGGTGGGGGAGCGAGGGGTGAATCAGTATTAGCAAATCAATAACTTTTTCATTTCCATAATCAGATTCATATACGCTACTTCAGTGAAGGTAACTTGCGTATACATGTAATTGTATTTAAGGCAACTAGCGTATATCCAACAAATTTATGATTCAATTAATTCATCATGTGTTGATCTTTAATGAGTGCATCAGTACTTCATTATCCATATAAATAGTAACTAGCTGCAGTAAAAACAAAACAGATCATCACACATAAGAAACACACATGAACACC
>APFE030166225.1:0-19515 GCA_000404065.3 Pinus taeda
AGGATAACAACTACTAAATCAAAATAAAACTAATTTAAAGAGTAAAATTCAAAATTTTCAAAATTTTAGCAGGGTACGCAGGTTCAGAGTTTACACAGGTGCGTGTATGCTCTGTGTGCAAACTATAAGTGCGTACAGGTACGCACTATGATACAAACACAAACTGCAAACTTCTCCTAAAGTAATGAAAATCCAAAAAACAAACCTAGATCCACTAAATCTACCCAAGTCCAGACACAACAAGCCAAAAACAGAAACAAAAAGGCAAGTTTCTCAAGTCAAAGAAAAAACAAGGAAAACAATCAAATCCCCAGCGGAGTCGCCATTTTGTCACGCAGAATGAGTCGATCACGCGGACAAGATAGACCTTCCTAGAATCTCAAGAAGACCTAATGACAAGCAAACCAACCAGACACTATCTTTCTCTAAATGTGCTTTTATAAATAATGGCAAACAAGTGTGTTTAAGGCCTACCTTATGTCCAACGCAAGTTTTGGGATGCCTTCGCTCCTTTGATCCAAATGAGTTCCTTTGTCGCGAACCTGCAAACACCAGCAAGACAAACAAATTAAATAGCACCTAAAAAACCAATATCATAAAACATATTTAACATGAAAGTCAAGGAGTCCATGAACAAATAACATGAGATACTTGTTGAGAAAAATGAGTCTGATTGTACTAATTCAAAAGAAGAAGAACTTTACAACCTTTGCCTTGACGCTGTACAAGCTCCTCCCAGGGTCCAACAAGAAGTCTCCTCTACTTTGACAAGTTTCACTCACTTCCCAATGAAGCCAAAAAAGGTATGTGATCTCTCCTCTTAAGCTCAACTAGGAAGTCTTGATTTCACCGGCATTTACCCTAAAAAATGTTCAGCTTCTAACCCCTCCAGCAACTAACCCAATGCCTCAGTTTATAGTGCAATGGAGGGAAGTTACTAGGTCCTCCTTCAAAGGGATAGAATCCTCCTTCAAAGGGATAGCTCCTCCTAATAAGGGATTAGCTCCTTCTCTTTTGGGATGCATGAACCACCTTGGAGCAAACAATCCACGTCAAAATTCCTTGTAGAAACATCTAAAATTAACCCAAAGTGAGTTTGTTAAGATAAAAATTGCGCCTTTTGATTTTCACAGGGGCATGCACCCTCCCCTTTATAGACAGAGAGTATAAGTACACAGGTAATATCAACAAAGGGTGTGAGCCCGCAGGCAAAAGTGAGAGAAAGTGCGGAACCAGAGTTACATTGTTTTTTGATGTCTTTCTCTCATTTCCAAAGCTTATTTTGAAGAGCTGAGGTCTAAGACTTGCTTAGGAGGTCAGTACAAGTGATGATAGACCCATACTGACTGCAAATAATCAAGGTGACGATATTTTGTGTAATAGGGCCTGACCCAGGTTCAGAGGTGATTTACCCAAGAAAATCACAGTACTACTGGCCCTTTCGGCAACAGTCTGCAGAGTTTAGAACTAAGGTCTCACCTGAAGTAGTATAGGAGGGTGCTAGAACCAAGTTTCTACACCCTAGGGATGCTTGATGGGCTTCTGGAGGTCTGCGGTCTGACCTATCGCTATGTGCACTTGTGATCCCTTCGTGACCTGCAGTGCAGCTTCCACATGACCCATATAATACCCAAGATCCTTGCTAATTAAATGGTTACTTAACTTGTGTGTGTAAGATTTATGGTTATTATAACATATTTAGCAATAATAACAGTGCGTGAAATACATAAATGAATATCGACATAAAGAAGATAATGCACAACAAATACACAGAATTAGGAATCAACTTCTCTTTTATTAGCCTTCAATCTTGCTTACAAACTCGACATCACCCTACACACTTGGTTGCAAACTCTACTAGGCCTCTGCGTACTCAGCCACAGAGCCTCTTCCTACTACTACAACCCAAGACACTTAGGATTCTACTCTAAGCTTGAACCATTCCTTTGCTACCTTCTCTATTATTCACTACCTTTACAACTTTATAACCTCGCTTTATTTATACAATCCCATGGTCCGCGGAATATGATTAGGCCGATGTGACTTTACATTACATTACATTACTTTAGGGTGGATAACCCTATGACCCAATTGTACACTTTGCACTCCGCGCCTATAATTCGTGGATTTTTACAACATCTTTGACCAAAACCTGGGCTTTGAGCCCCAAAACCTATTGTGGGGGGATTCCATGCCCACCAGTATATTCTTTTCTCTCTCTCTCTCCAATGGAAAAATAGGGCCTAACAGTGCTTCTAACCTAGTCATCCCCTCTGGCATGTCTAGACAACTTCGCCACTTTCAATCCAATGTGTAGGGATGGGATGATAACAATGTAGATTTTGTCAGTGCACCTCTGAAGCAAACTGTGCTAAAATCCCAATGTGTGGTATCTATGTTGCCCCTCATCAGTGACTAGCCCAAAGGATGGATTCACATCCTCCTCCATAATCGGCTCAACATGAGCCTCCGACTGCTCCCACATAGACAACCCATCATGGAAGATATGCTCACCAGTCAATTGTAGGTGACTATCATCCGACAACTCTGTCATAGATCCAAATGCCTTTGTACTTATTGGCTCTTCATCAACAATGGACATGTCTCTCGGCACCTCACCAACATGTGGTGTGTTATTATCACCTGAGAACTTGGTGACAACCAAGGATAGCTCATTAATGAATACCTCAACAATGGATGGTATCTCATCAACGGGTGTATGCTCAACTGTCTCCTTGCCAACCATGGCCCCTTAAACTACTATCTTGTCTTCTTCCTAATCCTCCTCATCATTCCAATAAAATCCCATTGAATCTCCATTGGTTTGTGCATGCCTCTTAGTTCACAAAACTCCCAAAAAGAGAGGGACACTTGAATGCCATGACCCAATGATTGGTACGCCCTCCAGTTTTCTCCCAATAACTCCACATCAGTTGCAATCATGTATCTATTCCTAATTTTGGAATGAATCAACTTCTTCCAAATATCAATCATCATCTATTGCATCTTAATCACCTTATTCCAAGTTACTGCCATGTTGTTTGATTCTAACCTTTCTTTAGATCCCATAATTTCTTAGCTTTTATTCTGATCTTTGCATAGAATGAAGGCTTTCCCACAGGTTCAACGAAGATTATGGCTCTGATACCATTGTAATGTTCCAAAAGAAGGAAAACAATGAGATGCAAGAAAATAACAATTTTGAACACAAATTTCAAAACAATTAGAAAACGACCAAAACTATAAGAAATATGGAAGCAACTAAGCCATTTTATTATAAACTAGGGCAAGAATAGAAAATATGGAAGGAATGCACCTGTTATTGCCTCAAAGGAAAGTGGATCAAAGCCAGGTGAAGCAATGACAATTTAGAGCTACAAACAACTGACCAATTGTTGTACTGCGCAGTCCCCAGTAATTTTGTGCTGTCTACTACAAAGATCAAAAAATTCTATAAATTTATCTTTGGGGTCCTTAGGAAAAACCCACAAGGCACTGCATACTGCCCAGTAATTATGCATAGTGCCAATACTTCCCTTATTTCTCTTGGTAAGCAATAACCCCCATTTTTCTGTGGTAGGCACAAAGTCTGCAAAATCGCTCCTGAATATTACTACCACTTCTAGCTCTCAAACCTACCCAATAGCCATCAAATATATTGTGCATTCTTCTCCTAATTTCTCCTAGAAATACCCCTCTGGAAGAATCACGAGGGCTTCACTAAGGGAGCAATACCATACCACATGGGTTCATATTGGGCGGATATTTATTGAGGAAAATAACATAATATACTGGGAGATATATAGGGGGTAGAGGGTTTTTTCTTTGGCAGGTACAAAAAATGTAGCCCAAATTTAATGGAAAAATATAAAGGGATATAAAAAAGGTTAATGAAAAAATGGATACCTACAATATCTACTGAAAGTAGGGGTTTTTTAATTGGGAAGGTGTATTCGATTTATATTGGTATGGGATTAAATAATGTGATCTCTAGAGGCATTTCCAATATGTAGTCAAATTAATGGTATTGTTTAATATGCCACGAAGGCACATGATATGTTAAAGGGTTCATTGAGTGAAGCCCTTGTGGGAAGAATGCTACAATGGCCACAGTAGATCCACTACTATGTCCTCCAGAAATACACACTATTGGGGCAAACTGAATACAAATGCTGGAAATTTCTCTACAAATCTCCTCTAGATAATAATGGATGAACCTCTCTAGGGCGACACTTGAAGTCCTCTGAACAAAGGGCGAGTTCTCAGCTTGGAAAATTATTGCTAAACAACAAGTGACCCAACTAAATAACATGAGCAAAAAAATCAAATTGGATAAGCCAAGAATTCTAGATGAAGTCTGTTTCCTTCCTTTTATAACTTTCATGGAGCCTTTCATCCTGCGTTTTCGTCCCTCTCATGCATTTCAGATCATTGGCTTGGGGAGTGTGTATTTCTTACATGGGTGGTCCCCACATATCATTAACAAAATAAAATGAAATAAAATTAACTTCACTCTAACTCCCAAGACTTCTATCAAAAATCAAATGAGTCCCATATTTACCAAAATTGGCCCCCAAAATGTGGAGATAAATCATGTTCCAAAATAATTTAGGAAGGGACATTGATGCAGCGAAACTGCGTCTTTACATATTTTACGTGTCGACCTATGGGTTATGGGCCCACATATACACCAGATGCATTTCAATCAGTGGACTTCACAACAAAATAAAAACTGCAACTGCAATATAACTTGCTCGACTGATCTCCACAATCAATCAATCCCACTCGATCCAATGGATATCGCGCGAAATCTTGCATGACCAATATCAGATCGAGAGCGCATGAGAAAAGTAGTTTTCCCGTCCTACGTGTCGACCGCTAAGGTTAATCATGTGAGTTTTAGCAATACCATTTACCAGTGTTTGTTTGCACGAGATACCACTTCCCACTTTGTGAATACTCCCACACAACCAAATTACAACAAACTTTATAGATTTGACAAAAATATTGTCTTTTAGGCCCCGTCGACTTCTCAAAGGTTTGAAAAAATGAATTTGACGTGGGGTGGGTTTATGCTCCTGCATCAGACTCCCAGGGTACAAGAATTTTATGACCTCCTGGTCATATGCCTTCTTCATCCCTTAGCAATTATACCCACATCCTCTGTGGAATTTCCTTTATGATATTTTTGTGAGATGCAACAAAACCTCTACAGTAACAAGTCCTCCTTTCTACCCGATACCTCACCAAGCTTCTCTCCTTTGAACTCAGTCTTTCAGCATCTCTCTAGTTCTCTTCTTGGAAACATTTAAGAACTCCTGGCTCTAGACTGTTGCGATATTCTCACTTTATTCTGCCGCTACCTATATGATAACATAAAGACCACAAACTCTCCAATCTTCAACATAATTGTACCTCATCCTTTTGCATGCAAACTCATTCTCGCAAGAAACCTTTCCCTACTCTGATACCACTTTGATGCAACAAAACTGCATCTTTACATAATTCGCACGTGGACTTGTGGGCTATTGGCCCACATATACATCAAAAGCATTTCAATCAGTGGACTTCACAACAAAATAAAAACCGCAACTGCAATATAAATTGTTGGTCGATCTCCATCGTCGATCAATCCTACTCGATCTAACAGATATCGCGCAATCTTATGTGAAATCTTACATGACCAATATCAGATTGAGAGCGCGGGATAAAAGTAGTTTTCCCATGCTACGTGTAGAATGCTAAGGTTAATCACGTGAATTGTAGAAATGCCATTTACTAGTCTTTTTCCGTGCGAGATATCACTTCCCACTTTCTGAATACTACCAAGCAACCAAATTACAACAAACTTTATCGATTTAATGAAAATATTGTCTTTTAGGCCATGTCGACTTCTCGAAGGTTTGAAAAATTGAATTTGATGTGGGGTGGGTTGATGCTCATCAACATTACAAATTACCACTTTCATGAAAATGTGTGCAACAACATTGGGACTCTGTTTCACCATTAACTTTGTTATGATTTGGAGATTGACACTTTTGTTGCTTTTCCTTCAAAAATTTCTTGTATGAAGACATTCTCCTCCAACACTTTGAAACTTTACGATTATATAAGCTACAAACGAACATGGAATCATATGCCAAAATTTACACATAAAATTACCATGATTTTTATAATCAGAAACAACTTTTGTACAATCATATCTATATGTTGATGATTATCTTTGTCACAAATTTGATGATGTGATCTTGATGATGTAGAAGTTCCTTAACATCATTTTCTTCAAAAGTATTGGAACTCTCTCCAACCCCTTATTTTCCATATCTAATTCCAACATATTGAGGGCAATCTTCAACCATAATGGGTTCTATCATACCTTAGGCATGGCTTCCAAATCCTTTCCCTTCGTAATTGATTTTCAATAACAATTTCAACCCAGTTACTCAAGTGTGCTTCTCAAAGGAACCAAAACAAACATATTCTTGAGAGGAAACTGAATGTGTACAAGTGTTTCTATCCTCATTCATCTTAGAATTCTGACACTTTCCTAGGGCCTCTTCTAAAGCTTGTGATTGTAACTCCATTATTTGAAGTCTATCTTGAACCTCTTGCTTCTCATCTTCCAATGCTTTCAACTATTTCTTCTCCTTTCTTGAATTAAACCTAATAAATATACCCACTAAGAAAGACAATGAACTCCTCTGATACCATCTGATTTGAATACTTGAGAGGACTTAAACACCTATAAAGAAGATATTTTGAATGACTAGATTCTCTTGTAAGATTAAGTTACAATTAATCCATAAACATGTTCATTTTGTCATAAAATTGTAACTTAAAATTTATGTAAAAGAAAAAACATGAAAAGATCAAGGTTGATAACAGATTTCGCCCCTCCACTGGGCTACATCTTCTGATTTGCTACCAATATGTCAAATTTTTTTTATTGTCTTTCTAAAATGAGGAAGATGTACAATGCTCTTTTACAAAACGATGGCCAAACCTAGAGTTGCCTTTTACACAAAGGATTTGAACACTTGTACATAACAACAAATCCACTGAAATACTTCTTGAGCTCTCAAATTTTTCCAAGGCATCCCAAAATGAATCTCTCAAAGACTTCCCAAAAATTCTCTCAAGTTCTCTCCTCCAAAACACTCCTCCAACACAAATTACATAGGAGGGCTTATCTAGCTTTCAAGATCCCAAAACAAGGGGAGTGAATATCTCCTTAGATCCCCTACTCCAAGTAGAAACAAACTCTATAAATCTCTTAACAAATGCTCCATGAGATTTATGTAGAGTAAATCTCTCACCTTATCCAAAACTCAATGGATGGGAGAAGATCCCTTAAGGCTCCCAACTTCATCATGAATTTAGAAATTACGCTAATAGAAATCTTCTCACAAATCAATTTCTATTTAGAAAAGAACAAAAAAAAATCAAATATGAGCACATTTACACTCAAATTTGAAATATCCATATCCTAGGCTTCAAATGAGCTTGTCTTTAACATGATGCTCCTTGCAAAATGTCAAGATCCTCCTCAATCAATAAATGAAAACCAGTAGAAACATTGATGGTAACCAGAAGAAAATCAAGGAAGTAAGATATTGGATGAGCGGTCGATTCAACTTTTTATCGAACACTTTTAAGTAGTTTCATGTAGATTATTACATAAAGACCTAATGTTATGTATGCACTTAGTCTCATTTACATATTTATGGACTTTCGCAATGTTACACATATAATTTTGAACTATATTAAAAGTACAACTAATTATTAATTATGGAATGTTGTAAATAATTTTTGAAAACAACACATGTATACAATACATAAATAATCGCTTTTCTCATAACAATGATAATAGGAAAATAACCTTTTGATATAATTTTTAGTTGAGTATAAATTTAATTTCACATGCTCCTAATAAACAATAGCATCATGCCATAAGTATAATATGTACTAGATACTATAGCATCATGGCATGCAATATTTCTAAGATGACTCTTGAAATATATTACACAGAAGGAGCAAACTTCTAATTTTTTATATAATCGCTAAGCAATTGTATCATAAAAGGCCATATATTTCATCGAAAAGAAATCACCTTGGAACTTTCTCTAATTTCATTCATGATATTCTTAAGAATGGTAATATATATTTTTAGTTTTATTGATTTAAGAATAAACTAGTAAATATCTTCACCAAACCAATAGGAATATTTTCTTTTGAGATTCAAAAACTACACTTAGGAATGGCAAGTGTTGCTAAATGTAACAATTAAAATTAAGAAACATCATTAAAACATAATTCCCCGTACTAATTGAGCTAGTTTGGTAGTTAGCTTCTAGATATTTCCAGAAAGTTATCGGTCCATATTTTTCTAGAAAGTCATTAGTCGTAGAGTTATCGGTCCATATTTTTCTAGAAAGTCATTAGTCGTAGATTTTTCTAGAAAATTGTTTATTTTTAGAAACTCTATTCAATGAGCGATGTCTCCAGAGTTTCTAATCAATTTACATTCCAATATCTATTTGTGAGTTTAACACATATTTGTGGTTTGTAGGAAATCCTTTGCCATAAAGCAACTTGCTTATTTGAATGTCTTCTAGCGTATATGGCATGCCCTTTTAGATTGGTGATTGTTAGTAGAATTGTTATTTTTTCGATTAAGTTTGATGGAATGATTGGTTGCTATAGGAAATGCTTATACCACAATCCATGGCTCAAGATAGTGTGGTGATGATTCCATGGCTTAAGATAGTGTGGTGATGATTAAGTTTGATGGGATGATTGGTTGCTATAGGAAATTCTTATACCACAATCCATTGGTTAAGATAGTGTGGTGTCACCGTAGCATTTTGTGGTGTATGGAAGTTGAATAGTATGTTTTCGTATGTAGGTCATTTTAAATCTATTATGAGTTATAGAAAGAAAAACATTGATATCTAAACCATCTTAGATAAAAAAAAATATTGTCTACTTCGAGTGCAATATACGTGAAGATAGTTCCATTGGAGGCCATTCTCAAAGATGCCAACAAGGAACAATATGCATATACATGCATTCGAATGTTTGGGTGGATGGTAGTTATATGGTTGAGTTAGTGCAATGGTATGAATATACCATTTATACATTAATGCATGATAAAATGTAGAGAACTACAAATGGAAACATAATAGTTTTTTGGTGTAATAAAAAATAATGACATGCAAAAGAGCACAGATTTTTTATTACTATTTTTATAAAATGTTTGGATATATAGAGATAAGGTGTTTATTTTTTTCCATGTGTATTGGATTCATGAATGGAGAACAATATATAAATCCACGGTTATTTGTGAAATTGTGAATAATGTTGGGTATGTGTTGTAGTTTTTCACAACTTATATGCACTAGAACATAGAACAAAGTGGGGTTTTGGGGTGGTTGTTTATTTAGCCCTAGTTGGGGAGTATGCAAATGGGTGTGAGCCCCTCAGAAAGAGTTCAAGGAAGTTCCTCGAAATTTTTTTTGGGTGTGTTTTTATGTCCATTTTTTAGCATCATTCAACTTATGTTTTTTTTTTTTTTTTTAATTGTGGTACATGGTTGTTTTTCTTGCGGTTTTGTAGTTTTGTTTATGGATGTATGGTTTGATTAGTGTTTCATATGTGATAGAATGTATATTTTATTGCAATAATATATATAAATTGTAATGAAAAAAATATGTTGGTTTACCCAATTTTGGGTTTCACATAAAATCGTTGTGTAAATTTGTGTGTACCATTATATCTTTTTTTAATTAAGAATTTATTTTTTGTGACTAATTGAAAAAAGTTAAAACCCACAAATGGTAGTGTCAAAATATTCACTGATTGTGAATTCAGTGGCATGAGAATCACTTGATGTGTTTAAGATTATATAGATAAATTTCCTTTCGTGTAAAAGTTGGAATCTTTATTTGTGTTTCCAAGGTTAAATGGATAGATTGATTGGTTTGTATTAGTTGATAACTTTCTTGGTGATTTTGAGATGAAATGAATAAGTTATTTGGTGCTTCTAATATGATATCTTTCTTGGTGTATCTAAGCTGAATGAAAGATTTGTCTAAAATAAGAACCGGATCGTCCATCCAAACTAAGATGTTTCATTTGCTTTATGAATAAGTGAGTGCATCTTCACTAAAAAATTTTAATGTATGTCTTCTTGATTGAGTGCATATGTTGAAATGACCATCCAATCTTACTTTAGCATAAGAGTAATTAGTGCACATCCATATAACCTAATTGAATTCAATCCATGAAATGACTACCTGTTACATTTCCCTATATTATAATGTTGTTGACGTCTATAATGAGTTATTAGATCTTGGAGTAATTAGTTTTGTGCTAGTTGAATATTCTGTGAATGGATGATATGTTGATTGTTGACATGGGGAGACCTAATGGGACTTCAAATCTATATACTAGTTTTTAAATGTATTATAACGAGATAATACTAAAGGGATAGGTAGTATTTGAGAGTGGGTGCATTAGTGGGACTAGTCATATCTTGGAATGTTTATGAAATTGATTGCAAACTAAAGGGATTTCATGAAAACGTTGAATTAAGAATGTACTTAAAGGATATGCATGATTGCAATGGTTAGGTATCCATGTATTCTAGTCGATTATTGTTGCTTCATATGTACTTCTACAAAGTGGCATTTTTAGAAAAACAAATAACGTACTTGCACTGAAAGACAACCATCACTAATAACAAATGCCTTCAATTTCAAGGGAATCATTTCTTCCAATGACCATATCATCATGAAGACCTAACCTCACAAAGAATGAGATAAATATTCATTAGGGGTGATTTTTCAAATCATTAATTTCTACTTCTTGTATTTGCAATCATATTGTTGATTATGATTGTTTTTATTATTGGTCATTTTAAACTAAATTTTGTTTGTATATGGAAAATCCATTTGTAAATTTTAAAAAGTTGTTAGATGTCTCTATGTATGAAAAAACACTCCAATTAATTAGATATTATAGTTAATATATTTTATTCACAATTTAATAGCTATATCTATTCTAATATTTTTATATTAACACAACCATTATCAAAAAAATATAAAATTTTATAACTCTAAATTTCTCATTCATAAATTTATTTATCTCTAAATTCTTCATCTCTATAAAATTTGTAAATCAAATTAATACAGCCTTCTTATAAATAGAGGATAAAGTCATATATATGTGCTCAACCAGACTTGAATAGTAATGTACCATGCCTTCCTATGTTGTCCATCAAGTAAACTACATGCAAGAACTGAGTTAATATATTTTATTCGCAATTTAATAACTATATCTATTTTACTATTTTTATATTAACATAACTATTATCCAAAAAATCTAAAATTTTACAACTCTAAATTTATGAGAGATTTTTCGGCATAAATCACAAGAAATTTCATTTGTCGATGCGTTTCGAACCAACCAATGTGGTTCATCGTTAGGACAAGTTGAAGAGTCAGATCTAGCTTAGCATCTTAAATACTTAGATTAGAAGAACCAACAACTATAGTTCTTGACCAGATAACGGCTATATTGTCTAACGGCTAAATTTGACCGGGGAAACGGTTAGAAGGACCATATTAGGGGAAAAAACCTATATTTTAATAAAATTAAAGGGACCATTTATAGTTTTTATTTTTATTTTTTTGAGTAAAACTAATTATATTAACAAAGAAGAGGAATATTTACAATAAGATCGAAGTCAGAACATTGCTCTGATACTATGTAGAGCTATCAGGAAAAGCAAGTAAGAGGATAGAGATCTGAGCCCACGCAGGGGACCGGGAGGTTACTCTTCTAGTGCTCCATGGTAAGCAAAACCATCAAAAAACACATACAAAACCACCAAAAAATTTGCATAACAGACTTGCCCATAAATTGCCATAGCTTATCTAAAAACGATGCCCACGTGAGCACGCTAATCATCTTATGGTTCTTCCACAATGTGACACCATCCCATTTCTAGCTCATCCATGGCTGGAGCCGCGATCTGCTCGGAGGGGTCGGGGTCGATTGGCATCATTTCCTCATCCCGAGTGCTGCATACAGAGGCAGTTGGAGCCTGCTAAGGCACCACGCCAATTCTCAACTGAGTAGATGGAGAAGGTCCAAAAACTGCCCCCAGACCTCCTAGATGAGAGTCTGAGTCATCCATCTGACGAGTCTCATGAAAAACCACTGTTATGTGAGCCGTTATTCGAGGCCGATGTAGGGAACTCTTGAAAGAGAAAATAGTAGAACCAGATGAGGATGGTGGCCCACTGTGGCTACTGGAGGTCCGCTAATGCCCTCTTCCACTTCGAGTGTAGGGGTAGCAACCCGCAAGCAGATCACTGGAGGGGGCAGGCAAGTCCGAGGACGGGCTTGATAGACTGCACCGAGGTTGTCCTGTACGGCATCCCATTCGTTGTCGAAGTCAAGCCATCTCAAACGGAGCGCTGAAAAAATAACAGACGGGCAGAGCAGCGGCTAGCCGAGTAGAGACACACAGATGTGGGGACCAGGGAGGGAACTTACTAGAACCTTTCACCACCAAAACCGAATTGTGCACAAAATTGACAATGCCTATATCCCGCCACCCGGTATCATAGACGAAACCCGAGATCATATTGCTAAACAGAGGAACAGAGGTGATGAACGCTCGACTCAGGACCCCCTATCTAAGCACAAATCCAAACCAGTTACCAGGTAGTGACAAACCAGCACTAAAACCTCCAGAATGTGATAAACGACCCCACTGAGAAGAGAGAGGAGCAGCAGAAGCTGCCCTGAAATGACCGAGCGAAGTTTCAGACAGGCAGTTCAAAAAAAATGCCAAGAGACTACGGACATAACCCAAGCTGAGAACAAAGCAGAGGCAAGAGTATGAGCCCTGTGATACTGCTCGCGAGGCTTCACCTGCAACCCCGAACAAAGCCTCGCTTTAAACCTTCCAGGCATATCTCGAGAAGCTCCTACCATAATTGCAGCATTGAAGACTAACATCATCACTCGCAGGTTGAAGCATGCGAAGGGGAAAGCCGTCACAGAGGACATGGATAACGAACCTTGGCCACCTGACCGATATCCACTGTAACCATCCTTGCACATATGTCGAACATCTATCCACTTGTTGGTATTTAACACAACGCACTGGGTGGGCAGGTGTTGTGCTGCCTCGCCCCACTCTCGTCTTGTCACAATTTTTGCCACCTTATTCACCCACATCTGGGGAAGCGACCATTTATAGTTATAAATATATTAAAAACTAAATTAAAAAATAAATAATATAATAAAATTTATAAATATTGAGTAATATAGTTGTTAAAAAGTGGTTAAAATATAAAATGTAGGGAATTAGCTAGTATATTATTTTAAAAAACAGTTAATGGACTATGTTAAAAAATGTAATAATATAAAATAATTAATAGTATTATAAACGAAAAAGAAATAATAAAAAGAATATATAAAATTAAAAAAAAATTATAATATATAAATAATATATAATATAATAATAATAAAATAATTAATTTATAAAAATTATAAATGAAAGTACTTGAGAACCTAAGGGTCATTAGAAAAAAAAAAAAATAAAAAAAATTTTTAATATTTAAAATTTGTTAATAGCTTAATTAAGGGTTAAAATTAGCATCCTATCAAAGATTAATTTAAGATTAATTTTATTGTTAATTAAAATAAACTTAATAGCATAAAATAAGTGCTACTAAAATACCTCAAATAATAACAACCACACCTTAAAGGATAAAGGCCACAGGATACCTAGGAAGAGAGGGGTGGGACCCAACAACAACAGACCTTCTAGCCATCCTCTCTATTGAGATTGATAGGCCTTTTTTCAATCTCAAGGGCTTCCCTAAAATTTCGATGATGGAACTGTGAAACTTTAGCAAGAACACTAGCCTTCTCGATGCATACGTGATGATTGGTTTTCTTCACATGTTCTACTAAAGTAGAAGACTTGGTTCTCCTATGCTTAAGGTCAGCTGCGTGCTCATTAATCCTTTGATTAATGGAGTGACTCGTCTCACCAATATAGGGAGTCCCACAGGAACAAGGAATAATATATACCCCTTTCATGTCCTTAGGGTTGATAGGATCCTTCACAGATTTGAGGGACTTCTGAATGGTGTTAAGGGGTCTAAAGGATGTGGGGACATTATGCTTTCTAAGAATCCTCATAATTCTATCAGTGGTCCCCTGAAGATAGGGAAGATGGACACCTGGAATTCGTTCCTTTGGTTCTTTTTTTAGTTA
This sequence comes from Pinus taeda, assembly GCA_000404065.3. Lineage (NCBI taxonomy): Eukaryota > Viridiplantae > Streptophyta > Pinopsida > Pinales > Pinaceae > Pinus > Pinus taeda. The sequence goes on from APFE030166225.1 coordinate 14,299, forward strand.
ATGAATTCTTAGCCGCTTTGAGGAACACTTTTAGTCCCAAGTATCTACAATAACCGTTCTCAACAAAGACATTAAGGAGATGGGATTTCTCTTCCTCGAAGCTCTTTGCATCAGAGATCCTTAAGGCACAAGTAGCAAGGGTGTTGAGAACTCCCAATTTCTGAGTCCGGAAATGGTAGGAACTAGAATGAAGATACTGCTCCGTATGAGTTTTCTTATGAAACACTCGGTGGGAGAGGGAACCATCACTATTTTTAGAAATAATAATATCAAGGAAAGGGAGGCAACAATTGACTTCTTGTTCCTTAGTGAACTTTATTTCCGAGGATTGATTATTGAGATGATCGAAGAAGAGATCTAACTCCTCTTGGTCGTGAAACCAAATGACATTAGTGTCATCTACATATCTCTTCCAAAGCCTAAGTAGGAGAGGGGCTGAGTTAAGAGCTTTGGATTCAAAATCCTCCATAAAAAGATTCGCAACAATAGGGTATAGGCGAGAGCCCATGGCGTCTCCACATCTTTGCTCAAAGAACCCACCTTCAAAACTGAAAAAGGTTGAAGTGAGGCAAATCTCCACTAACCGAGCAGTATCAGGATCTATTAGAGGATTTATTAGATGGTTGATCACTTCCATGGCCTCATTTATAGGGATGCAAGTGTACAGGGAAACTACATCAAAAATAACAAGAAGGTATCCAGAGTCCACCTTAAAGTCCTTGAGTTCCTCAATAAAGGAAGCAGAGTCTTTAACAAAGGACTTTGTATGACCAGCTAAGGGTTTAAGCTTTAAGGCAAGAAATTTAGCAAGAAGATAGCTAGGACCTCCAATAGTGTTGACTATGGGCCTAAGGGGAGCCCCTTCCTTATGAATTTTAGGGAGCCCATAGATTCTAGGCATGATAGGATTGCTCTCAATGAGTTTATGCTGCAGGGGACTCACTGAGTTACTCGACTTAATGGCAAGGGCCACATTCTTGGAGATCTTCTTAAACGGGTTTATGGGAAGCTTCTTATAGCTTCCACTATTATGAAGATGATCCAACATCTTATTATAGTAATCGACTCTATCAAGAATGACAGCAGCCCCACCTTTGTCTGCTTTCAAAACAACGATGTCCTTGTTTTGGTTTAAGGATTTGAAGGCTACAAATTCTTCCTTACGAAGGTTGCTCTTAGGGGGTTTAGCCTTCCTCAGGATTACTGCACAATCCTATCAAATGGTATCCTTAATATTATCAGGTAAGCCTCTAATACCAAACTCTATGTCTATATTACCTAACATTTATATATTTAGCAACTTTTATAACTAACTATTAATTACTCTAATATTTATAATAACTTTTATAAATAAATATTAATTTATTTTATAATTAATTTAGTTTAATAATTTATAACTATAAATGGTCCCTTTAAGTTTATTAAAATATAGGTTGTTTCCCCTAGTTTGGTCCTTCTAACCATTTCCCAGTCAAATTGAGCCATTAGACAATATAGTCGCTATTTGGTCAAGAATTATAACCCTTGGTTTTTCTAATCTAACTATTTAAGATGCTGAGCTAGATCTGATTCTTCAACTTGTCTTGGTGATGAACCACACTGGTTGGTTTGAAACGCGTCGACAAATGAAATTTCTTGTGATTTACACCGAAAAATCTCTCAGAAACTTGATATGGATCACAGAAGCCTCAATTCAATAACTCTAAATTTCTCCTTCATACATTTATCTCTCTCTAAATTCTTCATTTCTATAAAGATTTTAAATCAAATTAATATAGCGTTCTTATAAACAGAAAATAAAATCATTATATGGGGTAAACCAAACTTGAATAATAATGCACCATGCCTTCCTACATCCTCTATCATGTAAACTACATGCAAGCACTGAATACATATTTAAAAGGACATCTACTTAGAAACAACCCAATTTAACAAATAAGTTAAATGGTTATGTTTATTTAAATTTAAATGCCTATCATAATTTGAATGTTTCATATTCACTAACTAATTAACCATATTCACAAACTCATTATTTTACAAATTATATATTAAAATTCTAAATGCAATCCAAATCTAAATCTACAAAAGCAATTTTTTTACAACACCGAAGATTTTATTGGATGTTCTTGGAATACAGATATACTTCCTTATTATGTCTTTTCAACAACGTGAAGGGAAGCAATGAAAGCCGAACGATTATCCATAACTCTATATATATTTATGGAGTCATCTAATGAGGTGGAGGAATTGTTTGGACAGCTAAAAGTGGTTGGAATTTGGGTAAAAAAGTTCAAAAAAAATTGTAGACACAATGTTTGAATCGTGTTTTTGATGGTGGAAATAAATTCAGGGCCATCAAAAATGTTTAGAATACCTAAAAAATTGAAGTTTAACAACTATAACTTGGATTTACAAAAATTAATCCCTGATTTTCTCTAAACATGACTGAAATTTCCATAACTTTTTGGGCAATTCCTCCATCTAGTTAAACTATTGATATTTATTTGATGTAAGAATTAATTTACTTATTTTATTAGTTTGTTTGAACATACGAGTAAGTTAATGTTGTAATATTTTCTATAAAGTCAATAATGAGAAGAATAATGAAATTATTATTATGTGTAGATAAGGACAAAAATAAGAAAAACGATGGTGAGTTTTGTTCAGCACTACAATAGTGCATGGGCTGGACTGGACATTTTGTTGGCTCAGCTCACGATCTCTATAATATCATTCGAGTTCTAAAGTATGATAAGAAAACAACATGCGTGTAGTATTCCTTGAAATTATTATACCATATGCGAATCAAACATGATTGCCATCTTTTGCTGCAGATATATTTTATTTAATGGACTATGCGCATACCCCTAAATGGGCACAAAGATATTTCAACCCTTTGAAATATCTTCGCGCCCATTTAGGGGTATGGGCATAGTCCATTAAATAAAATATATCTGCAGCAAAAGATGGCAATCATGTTTGATTCGCATATGGTATAATAATTTCCAGGAATACTACACACACGTTGTTTTCTTATCATACTTTAGAACTCGAATGATATTACAGAGATCATGAGCTGCGCCAACTAAATGCCCAGTCTAGCAGCCCATTCACTGTTGTAGTAAACATAGCAAAAGGATTTCTAAAGACTTTGTACTAGTGGGAAATTTTAGCTTGATTAGATATTTTGATTCGGATTTTAATGAAAATAAAGAAATTGGAATATATATTTCACATTATGTTATGAGTCTTGGATTAGGAGTTGTTTTCTGGAAGTCAGGGAAAAATTCAGTTCCAACAAAATCTGCAAGTGAGGCAAAATATGTGGCATCAACAGAAGTAAGATTGGACAAAAACTCAAAGTTCCACCATTTTACATCTTGTTGAATCCAAAACAATCCAATTAGACCATCATTTCACAAATGAACAGATTACCATATTATTTTATTATTTATATTCATCTAAATTATATATTTTCCAAAAGCATAATTACCAAGTGAATTTTGATTTATATGCATAAGCTAGGAGCCTACCTCATTCTTATTTGCTTTAGATAAAAAATATTCAGTTTTTCCATACTAAATTAATCAAAATACACACACACACAGACACACACACACACACACACACACACATATATATATAGACCGAGTGTTTCAAGTTTAGGTCGCATGAGATTTTCTATTTGTTGATATATTATTTAATAGAGATTTTAGTATAATACACCCAATATTTTTGTGTAGCCAAGAGTGAGTAATTCTTGCAACAACAAGGAGAAAATATAGGAATATTTTCAACTTGGATTAAAATGTTGTTGTGCAACAGGGGAATAATGTCACTAAAATTTGAAACCATGAGAAGCTAAAGCCCTATGTAGTGTGGCGAACCAAGGGGCTAAAATAGGGATGGATTGATGCAAAGAAAGTACAAGGGGTGGAGAGAGTGGTGGACATACAAAGAAGTGTACAATAAGTGATGTGAAGACTTAGAGGACAACAAGGGAAGTATGATTAGAAAGAGACTAGTGTTGAGGGATGCAGTTCATTCAGGGCTATAGGATATATTGTATAGGGGATATATCCTGAAATGCAGAGAAGTTCCGCTGGCATGACTAGTCTTGGAGCATAGGAATATTTCCCATCGTCACTAAAAGTGGGTGAGACAAGTAGCGCAATGGGATTTATGCCCACTGGGACCAAGTATTCTAATGGTCAAGACATATTCAAGAGAACTATGATATATTTTATATTAAATGGAGGGATATAAACAAACCACACCATGCCAAATGGGAGTAAATAGATTGAGGTGAGTTCAGTTCACTGTGGAAGCAGAGAAAATGAGAGAGTAGATAGACGTACAGACGAGGAGTGAATAGTGATGGGTCTCATCAATAGGTATATTATAAGGAAAATTCAAAGTCGTCCAACCTATAAATTCCTCTTTTCTAATATTAATTAACATCTTTTGGCCATAATGTGTTTAATAGGAAGACTAAATGATGTTTGACATGCTTCGTGGCCTAATCTAATTAATCTGCAGGAAAAAGAGAAATTTTATTACATTTATGATGCGGAGGCATATTGGAGGCATATAGAGGAACTATAGGGGACTTGTCTACTATATTTTATCTCCTTTGACTCAAGGTGATCCCTAGAATCACTCATTTATAGCTTGAGGTCTGCTAGTAGCCAATGAACTCAAGTGAATGCGAGGATCTAAGGGAACCGGATCAACATTTTTCTAAGTTTTGGATCGAAGAAGTCCTCTTTCAAAGGAGGTTCCCCCTCATTCCTCTGTGTATAAATAAACAGGCCTAAGGGCTCATTAGGATTCAATTTTTTGAGTAGTGAAGAGCTATCAAGCACTATGAACTTGAGATTGTCATTACTATTTTCATGCAAATGATGTACCTAAACTTTATTTTATGTTAATGAGAAGCATATTGTTGTTGTACATCTGATTTTGGTTCAAAGGACCGAGTCCCCTTGGGTTAGGGCCCAACCCAAAGGCTCAAATATGTCTTTATGTATCTTATTTATGCATTATTTTAGTAGCAACATTTCCTTCCTTGTTTGAGTAGAAGTTTATTTGCTACAAAATTGTGGTTGCACACCTACTTACCACCCCTATTGTGGGAAGTGTGGTTGACAAATCTATAGTAGCAAGACAAAATATCTAGTTTCTTTCCTTTCCAATTTTATAGGCTTTTTGCTCATT
>APFE030166226.1:412-13910 GCA_000404065.3 Pinus taeda
GTTGGTTTCCTGGTGCAATATCATAGTGTTGGGTGATCTAAGATTTTCATGAGGTGAAGAAGGGCTTTCATGCTGGGAGGATGATGCTAGGTCATATCAATGGGTTGTAATCCTCTCTTCTAACCTCTATATCAATAAATATATTCGAGTTTTCCTCCACATTCTTGTATATTAGCTGATATATGCATGTACGTGGTCAATATATATCTTTTCCTATATTGTTTATGACTGTAGATCTCTGCACTTTGAAGGTATTATGCTGCTTTGACTTTACAGTTACTCTTTGAAGCGGAGTGGTCAAGGGAAGAGCGGCAAACATATGTCAAAGAGGAGAAGGAACAAGCAGACAACTAGGTTGCTTGGAGGTGGGACCAAAGAAACGGCCCGATACGACCCTGATGAACTTCCTTCCTGCGGTAAAGGAACGGGTAGATTTCCCCCATGTTCATCGGAGTCTGTGTTTATGAAAAGAATTTGAACGGTGTCATTCTCATTTTCTTCGGTGACTATATCATCTGAATACGGACCTTCCAGAGACAAGACCGGGTCGACTGCTGCCTCAACCTTTTGACTTTCGCCTGGTGTGGACTCAGAGGGTTTATCTTCAATGATAGATGCTTGGACCGACCACAACGGCATGTCAGTCGGATTTTCAACTAGCGATGGACTTGGCAAGAGTTTCTTATACCCTGGAGGAAGCCGTAGCGGTGAAGCAGGACGGTTACCCAAGACTCTTTTAGCTTCGTCCAGGAAGGGACAACGGTGGACGGCATGATTGCCTTCACACAGTCTACAAGGAAATTTACATTTTCCTTTCTGTCCAGAGACTTCGTTTTCGCTAGTTGACGGTGTACTCTCACCATGATCGTCAGAGGTTGACGAAACCGGATTGTGCAAACGAGGAGACCAGTAATTTAAGATCCGAGGGACACAAGGACAATCTCGATGATAGTGGTCCCCTTTGCAAATGACACATGGAGATTTCGGTTTGGATGGTGCAGTGTGTGGATTTTCACTAGATGATGCATGGTTGCCTAGTCATTGTTGACCAGTACCTCTTTATTTTTGTCAAGCTTGAGGTGGATAAGTTCTCCCATTTTAAAATTTTAGCTTGGTAGCATTCAATGTCCTTATCTTTCCCATTAGCAAGTTGCTTAACCTCAAACCCAATGTCTTCCAAGGAAAACATATCATCCTCTGTAGGGAATTCAAAATGGTGTCCAAGGCATTAGGGGATGCATAGATGTTTTGAAGATAAATATTCTAGTTCTCCAAGGGAATAAAATGATTTTCATTAGCCTTACGAATCAAATTTTTCCCCCAAGACTTTCTAGGGTTAGACATAGAGATTTATAGTAACTATTCTTCCTTTTTACTTATTTATTATCTCTTCCTTATTTTAATAAAATATTTTTATGTATTTATCTTATTAATTTTTAAGGTTTCGTTAGGAGGATCCCTAATCACATTTTCTAGCAATTTTAGAATCACCGTCTTATCAGGGGTTGGCATTTTTATTATTCCTTTTATATGACACGTCAATAAAGAACTTGATAATAGTAGCAAATAGGGTTGTAATAAAATTATGATAGGGGCTTTTTTATGTTATCCTTATAAGTTAAGAAGTGTAAACTCTAATATAAATCCTTTAAGAAGATATCCATTTTACTCTTGTTATAAATTAGGTGGCTTTGAATCTCGCAATTCTCATGTACATGTTTGTTTTGCATGATAGATTTTAGAGTTAATGTTAAAGGTCTATGATCAAAGTTACGCTCATGGTCATTTAAGAGATCAAAGTTTACAATTTTGTTGGAAACAAGGCTATCACATATCACACCATCCACAACACTACTTCGAAGCCCATGAATACAAGTCATGTAGTCAGAGTTTGGCCACTTGAATATGATATTATTAATAGAAAAAATAAAAAGTATTAAGAACATGAGAGTTTTACTAACTCAATACCAAATAAATTCTGAGTTAGTTCTTCAAAGTTTCTTTTGAATCTACTAACTAAATCATGGGCATCATCTAACAAAATTTTTTTATTAGGGTTTGAATCATTTCTTAGAATAACATATTAGTTAGACGTGGTTCTAGCATTAAAGTCTTCTAACAAGAGGATATTACCTTCACTCCTTAGACTATGAATATCGTGCTCTAAGGTGTGTGTATGGGTATTTAGTTTCTTTTAAATTGTATTTCAATTTGTTTCTTTTCTTTTTTTTCTTAATGATTTTAAATGGGCTTTTTAATTAATTCATTTTAGGGTGATTTCATTTTTAATATTTTAGTAAAGAGAGGTAGGGGACCTTAATTTTCTTTAGATTTTTTTAATTAAAAATAAGCATGTTTTCCCCTTACTATGGGGTTCTTTCTCCATTGTTTTTCATTTTTTCCTCTTTGTTTTTATCTATTCTTTCCATTTTTGGTCCTTTTATTTTTCCTTTTTTCAATATTTTGTTTGCAAGAAAACCCAATTTTTACACCATAGTACATAAATACCACAAATTTAATAGTTTATTTTAAGATTTTGACTGAAAGGGTATCATTTATCAAGGCTATTGGTTCCAAATAAGTTGTAATTTTAACCCCCTAAAAAGGGGGTGTTACTAGGAGAATCACTTTCCAATTTTGGGGTTAATATGAAAATTATGGTTATAATTGTATAGATTGTTAATATCATCATTCCAAAGAAGTTGTAATTTTGCTCTTGAAAATTGGTGCTGCCCTTGGTACCACTTTTCAATTTGGGGATTAATATATATTGTTTTAATATGAAAATGTACAAGGCTATTAACATGATGGTTACAAAAGGTGTTAATTTTAACCTTGGAAAAAAACGGTGCTACCAATAGCACCACTTATAAATTTGGGGGGTTTATTTTGATGTTTTTAACTCAAAAATATGGGTCTTTAGAATGAGAGTTATCATTTTGAATATACAGCTCTAATCAATTCAATAATTATGTTCATTTATTAGACTTAATCAAATGTATGGTAACACTTAAAAAAATGAATCACCCCTACTCCATTTTTTAGTAAGCTAGAGAGGAAGTTTCTATAGAGAATCATAAAATACAATATTTACATAGAAAGGATAGAGTTATCAGGGAAGCTTGGGGCTATGCAGCAAGCTAACCTACTCATCGAGAGAAAGAAAAGAAACTGGTAAAAAAAAACATTGTAATCACCAAACTTGGGGGAGATCATTGGTGTGTCCTTTATTTCCTTTCTTTTTTTCTACTTTGACCCAGCCTTTTGGAGGTGGGGCTACCAAAGCTACCTGAAGATTGTTCTAACAAGCTAAGGAGGCATCCTTGTCAGAGTCCAGGGAAGTTGATTCATGGGTGTGCTTCATGGGGCCTATTGGAGCATTATTACTGACTTCTTCTCTTCTTGCTAGTGGAACTTGGATATCCTTAACTTCTTCACGAGGATTGTGAAGATCTGAAGTCTCAGCCTCGTCTGAAGAGAGCATGTCATCATTGGACTTAGCATATTCTTGATCTGAGGAGGAGTAATCCTCCTATTCTCAAGGAAGTGAGATGCATGGCTTCCATGCCTTAGATATTAGCTTCCATTTGATTGGTTTTTGAGAATAGGAATTCTAAATATGGCCTATTTGATGTAAAAGTTGACACTGGGAAGCAGTGTTCTCGTAATCTAGCAAATGGATGTAGTGAAAATAACTTATTTTTAAATTAAATTTTCCAAGAAATTTTTTGTTGATGTTGAGTTCTACACAAATTTTTCCATAGGTGTAGACTCCACACTAGCCTTGAGAGGGATCTATGGCCAGAAAATTAACCAATACACCTAAACACTAAAAATATCCATAGATGAGCCAACAAATTGAGGAGCCGAACCTAAATGGGTAGCTTTGTGATCGTTGTTGTGTAGGGACCAAAATTTGGGAACCAACAGGTCAGGAAGAGCCCAAATTTTTCCAGAATTAGGGCCCCTTAGAAAGAGCATTATGATAATCCTCTTGATTGGAAAACAGGATGATGAAGAAACCCTTGCAACAAAATATGACCCTACAAGCCCTAGTCCAAGTTGAATGGATCCTTTGGTAAAGGTTTTTTGTTCGTGGTCACAACCCATTGAAATGACAAACGAGGTCATTTTCTGCCAAGAGCTCATAGAGTTCATCTAGATCTAGATGAACAATTTCTACCAAAGGGACATCCTCAAATTTGTTCACTATAAAAGGGATTGGAGCAACTTGGGCATGAGATGCCTTTTTTGAGGCTTAGGAATGTGCCTGAGGCATAATTGCACTTTGAGGAGTTTGGTTTTAGACCCCGTCTTTATAAGAAAAGGATTGGGAAGAGGAAGGCTTTCCCAAAGCTCCCCCATGCAGTCGAAGGGCCAAGAAAAATGGGACATCCCTGCATATATTCTAAACAAGGAGAGGACAGAGATATTCTAGTTACTTACCTTTGAAAAGAAGACATGGTAATCCAGAGGGTATCCTTGTTTTGAGTTCCAACGATAGCTTGAGGTCTTTTACCAAGTCCATAGATCTCACCCAAAAAAACATCGAATGCCTGGAAATTTATATTATCAATATCTGAAAAGGGTTTGAGAGATATAATGTGGTGATAGACTCAACCTTCTCACCAGTAGCTTCCCAAGCAAAAATTTTCTCCAGAAACCCTTGTAAACCCTTCAAGGGAAGAGGGATTCCTGATGCAAGAATAAAAGCACGAAAAGGCGCCATTTCACAACTATTAAGGAAGGAAGCATCAAGGGTGAATTGTTCCCTACTATGAATAATATCAAAAAAATAATCCTCGATTCATTTGATGGTCTTCTCAATGGAGGTACATCATGCCTCTTACTATAAACCTTCAACAATGCCTTTCCAATCTCATCCTATGATGACCACACAAATGAATCGCATAGGTGTTGAATCACCCCCTACTCTTACTAATAGTAATGGTACTTCTAAATGATGTAGTCAATATAATAGAAACTTTTCTTTTCTTTTTAACTGGTAGCAATGGTCATCCCCCATTTTTTTCATTAGTTGAACATTGATATGTCTTATAATGTATGGGAATTTTTTTACCTTTATTATGTTCATTGAAAGTGACAATATGTGACAAATAAAAATATAACGTTCAACCTTACACTAGTATTAACTAAATATATAATTTTTCTCGAGTCTTGACTCTTCAATGAACAAAAAGTCATAAATTTCAACCAATTGAGTTGTTTGTTGATTTACACCATATAGATATCATTAGCTTATTTGTAGGCAATGCATGTGCCAAATTCATTTGTATGTCAATGACAATATGATATTCAATAACCATCCTAATAATACTTTGAGCATCCATATACCTAATAAAATCCTTCAACACAAGTAAGATAAAAAAAGTTTTAGTGAATGTACCAGGCATGAATCCTTGGAATAACATATATTACTCATCATGGTACTCTACGTAATTAAAGTAAGTATCAGGTACCAAATAATGAAATGCATTTAATTGCATTGAAATAGCCTAAAAATACACATTGTTCCAATCTCTCATAAATGTTTATAATGCTTGATTAATTCAACCTTTCACAACCTCAACATCCTTTTCCCCAAATTAGTCTTCCACTAGAATCATTCTATTTGAACCCCTATATCACTTCCCAATTAGCAACTAAAATTCAATATGAAAACATGTCCAAGACTTGCCACATATCTCTAATATTATGTTAGAACCTTACCAACATTATACTTATACTAGTAAAAGTGCAACAACAACTAGGCCAACAAATGATGTGTTAATTCGTACTTAAAATAACTAAATATTGTGATGTATTCAAGGATTTTTACATTCCTACATGGTGTGTGTGTGTGTGTGTGTGTGTGTGTGTATTTAACACGTAGTCTAATTAATAGACAAAATTACCTTTTTCAAAGCATTTTTCCTCATTAATTGTAGCCAAAATCTAGTAGAGAATGTTTAAAACTTGAGTTTAAGTTTGTTTAATATGTAAAATTAAAGTGCCCTTGGGTTTTCAAGGCACTCAATCCATTTATTCATTAGAAAACATATTTTGAAAAACAACAAAATTACAATCTTGCTTGAAATTCTTATTGCTGGTGAAAAAGGATATTTTGTCTATGAGTTAGAATGTGATTTTTTTAATATATTTACACTTAAATAGTTTTATTATTTGTGCAAAGTAATATTGGTTTTATGAGAAATCATGTGATACAAGAAAATTAAAATTATTTGCAACATTTGTAAGATTATTGTTATGGATAAAACAATCACATCAAAGCAACTAGTTAGTATCTTTTATCCTACCTGTGTTAATTTTAATGTCATTTAAATTTCATTGTAATTAATTATGTAATATTTCATGTGTTTTGTATACATTATAATTTAATTGATGTTATTAATGTGATTACATCCCTATAAAAGAGTGCCTTACATCATATAATCCATTAGATATACATAACATATGTCATCATAAACAAATTAAATGAAAAAAGGTAAAAAGATCAAGTGACTATGGTAATAGGGCCCCTTAATACACCCCAATAGGTGGTTGGGGACATTACAACGACTTTAGATTTTATGGTATTAACAGTCATACTCATATTAGAGTAGAAATATTGTAGGATTTTGAGTTGTTTTACAATATTCTAATGGCTCCTTGCTAAAAGAACAATATTGTCAGCCTAAAGGAGAAGAGTTATGACCATACTAGTGAGTGTGGGGCCAACATGACCTACATCTTTCAGACACTCTTCTAGCTTATCAATGTATATGGAAAAAATGGTAAGCGATAAGAGACACCATTTCTTAACATCAATATTAAATCTAATTTCTTTTGATCAACCCTAAGTGGCCCTAAACATGGAAATAAAATTCTTGTACAACCTTGTGGAAACCAACCTCAACTCAAGAGGAACACTTATCTCTTATAGCCTCTTCTATATCATTGTTCTAGGAACAGTGTCAAAAGTTTTATAAAGTCGACAAAACAATAGAAAAGATCATTTTTTTATTGCAAAATTCCTTTGCAATTATCCTAAGAGTAACAAGATGGTCCACAATTGAATGAAATATCCTAAACCCAGCTTGGCTTTTAGAACGTTTACCAAGGATTTCAAGCGAACGGCTAATCATCTTTTCCCAAATAATCCCATGCGACTTTGATAAAATATGTCTAATCATAATGGTGTTGTAATTAGAGGGAAATATTTTATTCCCACTCTTAAATATAGACACAATAAGGCTCTACATCCAAAGCTTAGGGAAACCTTGCTTCACTTCCAAATTAGAGGGCTTATGTATGCTCAAGATGGGGGTAAGTTCTCCCATTTTAAAATTTTAAGCTTGGTAGCATTCAATGTCCTTATCTTTCCCATTAGCGAGTTGATGAAACTCAAACCCAATGTCTTCCAAAACATATCATCCTCTGTAGGGAATTCAAAATGGTGTCCAAGGCATTAGGGGATGCATAGAGGTTTTTAAGGTAAATATTCTAGTTCTTCAAGGGAATCAAATGATTTTCATTAGCCTTACGAATCAAATTTTTCCTCCAAGACTTTCTAGGGTTAGACATAGAGATTTATAGTAACTAATCTTCCTTTTAACTTATTTATTATCTCTTCCTTATTTTAATAAAATATTTTTATGTATTTATCTTATTAATTTTTAAGGTTTCATTAGGAGCATCCCTAATCACATTTTCTAGCAATTTTAGAATCACTGCCTTATCAAGGGTTGGTATTTCTATTATTCCTTTTATATGACACCTCAATAGAGAACTTGGTATTAGTAGCAAGGAGGGTTGTAATAAAATTCTGACATGAGCTTTTTCATGTTATCCTTATAAGTTAAGAAGTATAAACTCTTATATAAATCCTTTAAGAAGATATCCCTTTTACTCTTGTTATAAATTAGGTGGCTTTGAATCTCACAATTCTCATGTACATGTTTGTTTTGCATGCCAAATTTTAGAGTTAAGGTTAAAGCTATATGATCAAAGTTACGATCGTGGTCATTTAAAAGGTCAAAGTTTACAACTTGGTTGGAAACAAGGATATCAAATATCATACCACCCACAACACTACTTCCAAGCCCATGAATACAAGTCATCTAGTCAGAGTTTGACCACTTCAATATGATATTATAAATCAAAAAAATAAAAAGTATTAAGAAAATGAGAGTTTTACTAACTCAATACCAAATAAATACTCAGTTAGTTCTTCAAATTTTCTTTTGAATCTCCTAACTAAATCATGGGCCTCATCTAACAAAAAAAATGATTAGGGTTTGAATCATTTCTTAGAATAACATCTTAGTTAGATGTGGTTCTAGCATTAAAGTCTCCTAACAAGAGGATATTACCTTCACTCCTTAGACTATGAATATCCTTCTCTAAGGTGTGTGTATGTGGATTTAGTTTCTTTTAAATTGTATTTCTATTCGTTTCTTTTCTTTTTTCTTCTTAATGATTTTAAATGGGTTTTTTTAATTAATTCATTTTTAGGAGTGGTTTCATTTTAATATTTTAGTAAAGATAGGGTAGGGACCTTAATTCTCTTTAGATTTTTTTAATTAAAAAACAAGCATGTTTCCCCTTACTATGGGTTATTTCTTCATGTTTTTCATTTTTCCTATTTATTTTATAATTATTTTCCATTTTTGGTGCTTTTATTTTTCCTTTTCTCAATATTTTGTTTGCAAAAAAACCCAATTTTTAGGCCATATTACATAAATACCAAAAATTTAACAATTTATTTTAATAATTTGGTTGAAAGGGTATCATTTATCAAGGCTATTGGTTCCAAATAAGTTGTAATTTTAACCCCCTAAAAAGGGGGTGCCACTAGGAGCATCACTTTTCAATTTTGGGGTTAATATGAAAATTATGGTTATAATCGTATAAATTGTTAATCTCATCATTTCAAAGAAGTTGTAAATTTTCCCTTTAAAATTGGTGCTTCCCTTGGTGCCACTTTTCAATTTTGGGATCAATCTATATTGTTTTAATATAAAAATGTACAAGGTGGTTAACACCATGGTTACAAAAGGTCTTAATTTAACCTTGGAAAAAAGGGTGCTACCAATAGCACCACTTATAAATTTGGGGTGTTTATTTTGATGTTTTTAACTCAAAAACATGGGTCTTTAAAATGAGAGTTCTCATTTTGAATACACAGCTCTAATCAAGTCAATAATTATGTTCATTTATTGGCCTTAATCAAATGTATGGTAAAACTTTAAAAAATGAATCACCCCTACTCCTTTTTTTTTGTAAACTAGAGAGGAACTTTCTATAGAGAATCATAAAATGCAATATTTACATAGAAAGGATAGAGTTATCAGGGAAGCTTGGGTTTATGTAGCAAGCGAACCTACTCATCTAGAGAAAGGGGTGATCATCGTTGTGTCCTTTCTTTCCTTTATTTTTTTCTACTTTAACCTAACCTTCCGGAGGTGGGGCTACCAAAGCTACCTGAAGATTGTTCTGACAAGCTAAGGAGGCATCCTTGTCAGAGTCCAGGGAATTTGATTCATGGGTGTGCTTCATGGGGCCTATTGAAGCATTATTACTAACTTCTTCTCTTCTTGCTGTTGGAACATGGATTTCCTTACCTTCTTCATGAGGATTTTGAAGATCTGAAGTATGAGCCTCATCCAATGAGATCATGTCATCATCAAACTTAGCATATTCCTAATCTGAGGAAGAGGAATCCTCCTCTTCTCAAGGAAGTGAGATGCATGGCTTCCATGCCTTACATATTAGCTTTCGTTTGATTGGTTTTTTAGAATAGGAATTCTAAATATGGCCTATTTGATGTAAAAGTTGACACTAGGAAGAAGTGTTCTCGTAATCAAGCAAACGGATCTAGTGAAAATAACTTATTTTAAATTTAAATTTTACAAGAAAACCTTTGTTGATGTTGAGTTCTACACAAATTTTGCCATAGGTGTAGATTCCACACTAGCCTCGGGAGGGATCTATGGCTAGAAAATTAACCAATACCCTTAAACACTGAAAAAATCCATAGATGAGCCAACAAATTCATGAGCAGAACCCAAATGGGTATCTTTATGATCGTTGTTGTATAGGGACCAAAATTTGGGAACCAAGGGGTCGGGAAGAGCCCAAATTTTTCCTAGAACTAGGGCCCCTTAGAAAGAGTATTATGATAATCCTCTTGGTTGGAAAACAAGATGATGAAGAAACCCTTGGACAAAAGATTACCCTACAAGCCTTGGTCCAAGTTGAATGGATCCATTGGTAAAGGTTTTTTGTTCGTAGTCACAACCCATTGAAATGAAAAATGAGGGAATTTTCTACTAAGAGCTCATAGAGTTCATTCAAATCTAGATGAATGATTTCTACCAAAGGGACATCCTCAAATTTGTTCGCTATAAAAGGGCTTGGAGCAACTTGGGCATGAGATGCCTTTTCTAAGGCTTAGGGATGTGCTTGAGGCATCATTGCACTTTGGGAAGCTTGGTTTTGGATCGTGTCTTTATAAGAAAAGGCTTGGGAAGAGGAAGGCTTTCCAAAAGCTCCCTCATGCAGTCAAAAGGCCAAGAAAAATGGGACATCCCTGCATATATTCTAAACAAGGAGAGGATAGAGATATTCCAGTTACTTACCTTTGAAAATAAGACATGGTAATCTAGATGGTATTCTTTTTTTGAGTTCCAACGATAGCTTGAGGTCTTTTACCAAATCCATAGATCTCACCCAAAAAAGCATCGAATGCCTCGAAATTTATCTTATAAATATTTGAAAAGGTTTCGAGACATATAATGTGGTGATAGACTCAACCTTCTCACAAATAGCTTCCCAAGCAACGATATTCTACGGAAACCCTTGTAAACCCTTCAAGGGAAGAGGGATTCTTGCTACAGGAAGAAAAGCATGGGAAGACGCAATTTCACAACTATTAAGGAAGGAAGCATCACGGGTGACTTGTTCCCTACCATGAATAATATCAACAAAATAATCCTCAATTCGTTTGATGGTCTTCTCGATGGGGTTACATCATGCAGAGTGCCTCTAGATATAAATCTTCAATAATGCCTTTCCAATCTCATCCTATGGTGACCACACAGATGAATCACATAGGTGTTGAATCACCCCCTACTCTTAATAATAGTATTGGTACTTCTAATTGGTGTATTTAATATAATAGAAACTTTTCTTTTCTTTCTAACGGGTAGCAATGGTCATCCCTCATTTTTTTCATTAGTTGAACATTGATATGTGTTATATTGTATGGGAATTTTTTTACCTTTTTTATGTTCATTGAAAGGTGACAATATGTGACAAATAAAAATATAACCTTCAACCTTACATTAATATTAACTAAATATATAATTTTTCTCGAATCTTGACTCTTTAGTTCACAAAAAGTCATAAATTTCAACCAATTGAGTTGTTTGTTGATTTACACCATATAGATATCATTGGCTTATTTGAAGGCAATACATGTGCCAAATTTATTTGTATGTTAATGACAACATGATATTCAATAACCATCCTAATAATACTTTGAACATCCATATACCTAATAAAATCCTTCAACACAAGTAAGATAAAAAAGGTTTAGTGAATGTACTAGGCACGAATCCTTGGAATAACATCTATTACACGTCATGGTACTCTACGTAATTAAAATATATATCAGGTATCAAATAATGAAATGCATTCAATTGCATTGAAATAGCCTAAAAATACACATTGTTCCACTCTCTCATAAATGTTTATAATACTTGATTAATTCAACCTTTCACAACCTCAACATCCTTTTCACCAAATTAGTCTTCAGTTGGAATCATTCTATTTGAACCCCTATATCACTTCGTAATTAGCAACTAAACTTCAATATGAAAACATGTCCAAGACTTTCCACATATCTCTAATATGATGTCAGAACCTTACCAACATTATACTTACACTAGTAAAAGTGCAACAACAACTAGGCCAACACATGATGTGTTAATTGGTACTTAAAATAGATAAATATTGTGATGTCAATGATTATGTTTTGCACACATTTCACTAAAAAAAAGGTATTCAAGGATTTTTACATTCTTACATGGTATATATATATATATATATATATATAATGCATAGTCTAATTGTTAGGTCCCCTATAATACTAGTGATTACCCCATTAACTATTGTAGTTGTATCCCTTATTAATATTGTTGTGCCCTATTGTCCCCATATTGTTATTATTGTGCCCCATAAGAATCCCTCTATTGTTATTTTTGTGGCTTTATATTATTATTGTTAGGTCGTCTGGGTTATATCGTGACTCCTTAGACTCCTATATATAAAAAGGAGGTTTTGTCATTTGTATCATCCAAGAATTGTTCATTTATGTAATGTAAAGGAGGTTGCCCCCTTGAAGAGGTTGAATTCTAAGGCGTTGATGTATCTTTTCTATCTTTTTGTGAGCTAGTTTCATAACATTTGGTATCAAAGCATTGAATTCTAGGGTTTCGCTGCTCCAAATAGGTCATCATGGCATTTTTGCTATAACTTTTTTTCTGCAACATTTCATAAGCTTAAAAGAAACCCATTTGAGAAGAAATTGTACTGAACCTCAGGTCCAAATTTTAGAGCTTTTCGCACTATATTTGTAGAGATATGATCTGAGGAAGTTGGTCTTTGTGCAGACTCCTAAATTACATTCCAAACAAGTGACCTGGGGAAAATTGTCATAACTTTCTCTTTGGGCGTTAGATTGAAATTTTGTAAAAAGGTACAGAAAGAGGACGGATTGTAGTTTCTTGTAGATATTTTTCAAAGCTAGAGGTCGAATTAGTGACTTGTGGCACGTCGTACAAATTCACTCTACTGAACTAGTCTATAATCAGGTCACTGTGGGAGATTTGGGATAACTCTTCCCTGGAGAATCCAATTTGGATTAGACTGGTGGAATTGCAAAGAGGACGCAGAGGGCTACCGCAAGATGTAGGTTCAGAATTAGATGATCTGAAATTGCAGAGATACATCAGATTCAATATCAAGCTCCTACAAAGTGAAAAAAGGTGTGTAGTTTTTTTTTAAATTTTTGCATAAGCTTGGTTTGAAAAAATAGTTTGAAGGAATTCAAAGGACATAGTAAAGCATTATTATCGGTAATTGATGCCCCGAGGAAAGAAAATGCAAACACCTAGTAGGCAACATGAAAGCTCTAGCATGACTCATGAAGAAGAGGAAGAAATGCAACATGATATATCAAAATTACAAGACCAAGTGCAACAAGTGTCACTTGCACAAAAAGCAACAGAATCTAAGATGGATGGTTTAAAGAAAGATGTAGAAGATAAGATGGATGGTTTAAAGAAAGGCATAGAAGCTAAGATGGATTTTTTAAAGACAAGCATGGAAGATTTGAAGACAGATTTGACAAAGTTTCTACAAGAAATGCTTACTAATGGTGAAAGGGTAGTAAAGGAAACTCATGATGAGAACAAAAGAAATGTTAATCATGATT
>APFE030166232.1:30179-45578 GCA_000404065.3 Pinus taeda
ACTTATAACTTCGCAGTTATTCGAAACTTCAGATATACCCATATCATAGCATATGAACGATAAAACATAAATTAGCAATCAGATGTAGACTATCCATTATCAGATCATACAATGATAAGTCATTTAAAGTCTCATGATCCTAATCCAAAATTGTATCCAAACGTGCAAAATATGTTTCAGATCCATATCATAACTATAGCCCTTACACCCAACATATACTTCAAATAGAGGTGTTCATGAAAAAACCTTTTACTTGCACACATAGCCATTTGTTCTTCTCCTCCTTATATACTTAGAGCCTTTTTCAATACCTCAGGCCAAAACAACATTTGGAACCTATGGTATTCCTAGACGGGATCAAGTAACTGTTGTTCAGCTCAATATTGTGGGCAAATACCATGGTATGGACCGTTTGTATTCTTTAACCTTAATTTTCCATCCAATACACTTTTCTTCTTGTGAAATTGTGTGGATACTTATATGCTCCTTTTGTTTTGTGAACCCTCTTGTGTACGCTAGTTAGACTAGGTGAACCAGCATATACAACTTAAAACATTCTTTTTCTTCAATTACTTGATTCTGTTCTGTAATCCTTTATTCCATCATCATGTTGTTTTGTGCCCTTACTTTGTTACCTCTGAATTGACCTGTTACAATGCGAGTTTCCATTATACATTACTTTTGAAATGATTCCTCTAAACATCCTTGCATTTTGTCACATTTGTAAACACTACTGCCATTCATTCTGTCACATCCTCTTTATAACTTTTTCAACTAGTCTAGCGGTCATCAGGGACAACTAATCAGTTAGGTTGGTTATTAAGGACAACACTAACACAATCTCCATAGATCAAACCTTTAACCATTATTTTGTTCCATCATTCTATCTCCTTTGATATCTATCCTGTAGATTCATCTAGTTACCATATACAAGTGAGTTTCCATTTTTCTATCTTATAGATTCATTGAGTTGCCGTATTATTTTTCTACTATAAGTGAGTTTCCATTGAGGGGAACACATGCATCATAATCCCAAAAAGGTAAGCTACCACTCTCCAAATTATCTGATACCACTCCTAATTTATCAAATTCTATTAAGAGGAATTATTGTTCCAGGTTTATCATTTTCTACTAAAAGGAGCCACCACCCTTGATTGTTTACCATCCACTACTAGAAGGAGATTCAACGTTGAAATGAAAGTTCCAACTTGTTGTCCATGTTGATCAATCATTCATACACATTTCAAAATCAGATCAATAAGACTTTCTTTCTTCAAAAATAATTTCCCCTCTCTCTTTAACATACATCAATCACCTATCTCAACACCTATGCCACCATAAAAACACATTCAACAAATACTATTCATTGATTTCTTATCTCTCTTGAACACACACGAAAACCACCATTATCACAATTATCACCAATAAATTCTCTACATTCTTAGACACCATTATGACACCAAATATGATGCATTCAACATGCTAATGTATCTCTAATTGATGCCTAATGCATACTAAATTATGCATACCCTTGCACCAACAACCACTAACTTAGTTATTTAATTTTTCTTACAAAGAATTTTGAGTTGATATTTTTGGATTTAGAACTTTAGTTATTTTTAGCACACAATATACACTTAAATGAGGTTCGATATTGATATATTACTGTTTTTTACTTAAATTCCTCTTTTTTTAATTCGTCTTGATGTATACTATTGGTGTTCATTCTCTGATATTCTTTCCGGATCTCAAACTTTAAGTCAAATTCCCAATTCTAATCATTCTAGAATTTTTATAGGGTTTAGTAGATGTTTTATTTATAGTTTTAAATCTTGGGAACTTCAAAATTTGGCCCAAAATTCTAAATATGTCACATTGTGCCAACTACATTGCCAACTCATTCATCCCACTATTCCAACTTTAGCACACTACTAGTTTGATGGACTAGCAACAAATAAGGCACATGTCACCAAAGCTACTAACTTGTTCATGTTATGTCATCATGCATAGACCCTTTTATTCATATAAACATAGCTACCAACTCGTCCATCACCATAAGTGCTAAGCTCTTAGTGCTCACATTCAACTTTTAATCAATATCATATATTAGTTGTAGTCCCGATGGATTATCCACTTTACATAGAAAAATATAATACTCACACCCTCAGTCATGAAACGTTTACATAGAACCAAGTCTTGGTAATTCCTTTAGCCCCTTGACTTTTTTCTCTATAAAACAACTTGGAGCTGCAAGGGATACGTCCAGGGTCAATCCTCTAAGATTATGTCTTGTGGGGAACCCCACCTACTGACTTAGACCAGTCTAATTCATCCACCACTCACCAACCAGTATACCAAATCATCCAAGCACCCGATGACCCTAGGATAAATATTTCAACTCTTTCTAATCCCATTAGGGCTAAATAGTTGTGGTGGTGTGTTCCTATAGGACCATCCACCGAACACATGGAATAATAGGAAAAATGCTATGATTACTTGTCACTACCAATATGTTTCCTCATCGTCCGACTGCTTTGTGGTTGAGATTTCTAGGATGTTATGTCTAACATTACCACACTCTTTGCCACTTGTACCACTCTTCAATGTCTCACTCACTAATAGGTGCCATATGTCCCATGTTTTTGACCCAACTGGCAACCAAAAAATGAAAAAATTGAATGCCATGTGTCATCCTCTAATATGTCCATGTCATGTTGATGTTATGTTAATGTAATGCTATCACAGTGTCTTATTTATCCAATAAAATCACACCAAGTTTCATCTTTTGTAGTGTAGTAAGGGGGGTCCAAGCCTTAGTTTCTTCACGATTTTTATTACAAAAATTAAGGTTTGTACACGAAATTCTTACCACAACCGATAGAAACTTTCTTGTTTCCTCATCGTTGACACCCGAGGAATAAAACTTCGAGCTTCCTTGGATACAAATAGGGAGAAACCATTGGGATTATGTGTTCGTTAGGCCCCAACACATAGCTTACACGTGCTAATCACCACTGCATTCGTTAGCCATGTCATCCACCTTGTCACACCAGAACTTAGACTTGTACTATTTTAAAGATTAATTAGGTGATGTGTCCCTTGATGGGTCCACGCTACTTCCATCTTGAGCATATCATTGGTCCCCCTACACACCCACATGGTTTCACTTCCACTTGTATGTTGACTCAGTTGTGGGGTTCCATGGCCAAAAGCACCAAAATTTTGATTTTTTTCCTCTAAACTTTGACCAACCATATCTTTCGAACCAGGGGGATTTTTCTAACTTTGTTATACCATTAGAAAGTTATTTATGAGAACTATGCATCTATGTAACTTGCATAAGCATTGGATTTGATTATCTATGGAAAAATTAGGTCAAAATATAAGGGTCCATAAAAGCACTTGTGCACCAATCTACTTGCCACCACCTTAGTTGTGTGACTCCTTTGGGATTCCTTTGACATGCTTTTCCATCCACAATAACAAAACTTTCTAACAATCTCCATGATACTACCTTTGACATAATTGGAATCTTCAAACATTCTCAATGAGCTTAGTCATTCAATGACAATGCCTTTAAGATCAACACCTTTGACATCAATGACACCACATTCTAACAACAACACCATTACATGACCAAGGCCTCAATTTTAGAAGAGAGTCCACATATGAAGTGTTATTATTGTTGGGTTGTGTTATATTCTTTCCATGACTAACCTACGTAGTGAACCGGGGGGTTAGAGGGGGGGCGGAGCCCCCCTCTACAAAGTTCGGGGCAGCGCCCCGAAATTTTTTTTTTTGGACCCTATATTAGGTTGGGCGAACCTACCTATGGTTTTTCGGTCCATAGTTTTGGATGCAATGTTTTTCGGTCCATGGTATTGGATGCTTCGACATGTATAAATATGTATTGTAACATTGAAAGGAATATAATGAAAAATCAAGCTGGTAGTCTCGGTTTTGAGATCCAGTGGGAAATCTCTGTGTATATGCGTTTTATGTGTTAATGCTCTTGCATTTTATTTTTCCTGTGATTTAGAATTCGTATGCAGGTAATTTCTGTTCGGGGTTAAAACCTACACTTATTTGATCAGCCTTTGGGATGTAGATCGGGATATCTTCATCATAAAAGGGAAAGAACTGGACCTTGAGGAGATAGACATCTATTTCATCATGGTATTATCCTGTCGAGGAGAAGTAGTTCAACTCTTTGGATCTTACCAAGGGGGTGAGAGTACTAGGAGTCTAGTCCAAATATATTGTCCTAGCACTGAGATAACTAGTGAAGGTAAGGTGAATATAGGAACAATCACCAACAACCTCGTCTTGAGAACAATTTCGTTCACCATGGCACATGTATCTGGGACGCAATCATTGCATGAGGCTTCAAAGTCTCAGTTTCTGTATGCTATCGCATGTTTGACCCCCACCATATTCGACTGGTCTGGAGGTCTGTTGGAAAACATGAAGTGACAACTAACCAAGGGTAAGCATCGACACCTAAAGCAATTCTGGTTCGGTTCTACACTGGTGACCTTATTTTTGGAGTGAGTGCCCCTCTTCTGGTATCAGTGGGTAGAAGTACCGCATCTAAACCCCCAAGATCCGAGGCTTGTGAGATGGATCCAGCTCATGCATATAAATTATCCACCATAGTTCTTCACTCGGCTTGAATGCCAACTACTCATTGTAGATGACTATGCTTATGCTGGCACAAATTTCAATTGAGATCTAGATCTACCTCTGCCACTAGGTGAACAGTGGACCAATGCAGGTAAAAACTTGTTTTTTGGATTTTTTCAAGTTTTATGATTTTTATAAAAGTGTAAACTGAGACTCAACTTATGATAAATATGAAAATGTGGGACTAGAGAGACCCCTAGTCATGTCACTAATAGCACGGTGAGCTGCTCATCTCATAGTCAATGCGGCCTACGAGGAAGGGGCTAACCCTTCGCTGAGATGGAGTGCAAATCTAGAGGAAATAACTCGAGGAGTTCCAAACTATGCCACTATCAATGATGTTCCAATGCATTGGCAGAGACACACTGTGGGAGTCTCTATGAGACTACATCAGCTTCTAGGCCGAGTGATCAGGGCGGTCTGGTGCTATCATGAGTACCATGCAATTTATCTAGTCTTTTACACATTTTGTAGGCTTTGAAAGCCAAGTGTCCCAGATCACTCTATTGTTTGACATTTTGTTATAAACACTCCAGCATACGCATGTTTTATTTCTACATATGTGTTCATAAGATGATTCAGTTTTATAAATGATGCAAATGTCAAGAACAAGATTTTCTATTGCATCTGTAATGTATTTAAACTACGTGGAATATGTCGATATGTAATGTAATCAAGATTTCTTTTCGGAAATCTAATACATATATACATATGCAATATTTGTGGATTTATTACTCAGTAATTATTGTTTAATTGTAACACAATGATCTGTGAATCAAACTTGACAACTAAATCGCTAATGCTAAGAGAAACTGCTTTTGACAAGAGTTCAATAACTGCACTATATTCAACAATATTATTGGTTGTTCGACCAAGGTAGATACTTTGTATGTTAATCAGCTCGCGATTAGGGTCATAGAGTACCCATGTTGCAGAAGAGAGGTTTTGTGTGCTACGATAAGCACAATCAGAAACACCAACGTAATGACCTGATGACATCTATAAACTGAGTAGAACATAGGGTAAGCAGAAAAACATATGTATTCAAAGTAAACAAACACACCAAAAATAAAAAACGCACACTAATGAATTAAAACACTAATGTACAAAATTTATTACATGAATTTCATGCATAATACTTTTTCAGATGGAGTCCATTTTTGGACTTGGGTAATCAAACAACAGAGAATAAAACCAGAGTCCCACTATTGACATGACATGTAAGCATAGAATCGACCAAACAATAGAGTAAAACTCATAAAAGGCTCTTCCCCCATGCCTACCGGGTGAGTGAGGGTTGTGAGTCATAAGATTAAAACCCCATTATGATAATAGACAAATGGTAGAGACTCGATGAAAAAATCTCATGAAACGAGGCATGAAAAACTTGATCTGATGATGAGGAAAAGGTGCCGCCAGTTGAAAGATCTTGACAACTTCAGGGTGAGCTGAAATGTCAATGAGTAGGGTTGTAGTGATGTTTCCCATATGACCCTCCAACAAGACTTCATGTACCTAGATAGGTGCCTGAAGTGGCGGTGTAGGAGAGTGAGAAATAAATGCTTCAAGACAAGAAGGTATCTCATCGAGGTTAGGAAGAAAATAAGAATGATTATGTAGACTGTTCCATGGAATTTCATCCAGAGGCATGGCCTCCACAATACTCTAGTCAGTGGGGAATGTCTCGTTCAAAGGATTTGGAGAATCCCAGAAACCAATCCAAGGAGATGGCACATAAGTGTCTAGGTTCATACTGAAGACAACATCACTTTCTGGAGTGACCATTGAAGCTAAAAACAATTCTTGCTAATTTATCTCCAATGGACTTAAAGGCATATCATTACAAAATGAGTAAATTTTATCATCGTTAGGGATAATCCAAGGATCCGAGGAACCTAAGATCATATTGACTAGATGAACATTCAGAGGTGGGAGAGAAAATCTACCCATTAAAGAAGAGTCTTTGAAGAGACCTTCTCTCACACTCTCGTAAGGAATCTCATTATTTCCCATGTAAGGAACGTTACCATTGGATGAACCAGAAGAAAAGAAGGACAATTGATCAACTGTGACTATTTTTCCTTCACGAGGAAAATGAAGGACATAGAACAAAGAAGACACCACATGAAACATGGCGTGAGTCCAACTTCACCCTGTAAGAAGACCGTAGTTGAGATTAGAATATACAACTTCTACTTATAATTCAATAGTATTTCCTCCTATTGTAATCGGAAAGTTCATGAGAATACTGTATGGTTGTGAACCTCTGCCATCAAAGGCTTCCAAGGTGTTCGAAGACTAGCTAAGGGGAGGAGAGACAATTGATTTCCAAGATGGAATTGACATGATGCAGGTAGAGGCACCTTCATAAATAACCATTTGATGAATCATCTTTCCTTTAATAAGGACCTGTATCAAAAATACAATCTGATGAGGAAGATGAGGCACATGATTCTCTAGATCGAAAATAATTAGATTTGCATCAGAAGGATTAATAGCACCTATAGTAGACAATATTGACTTCCGTTGTGTTGGAGAGGATTGAAGAACCTGCAAGGCAGACATCTCCGAAGGTGCCTAAGCTAAATGTTGAACAATTTTTTAATGTTTCATAGCTCTAACATTTAGATTGAAAGATTACTTTCGAAGAAAACCTTTGGAAGGTGGTTGAATGATGGACTCACTGTTAGGGAGCTCGATACGGAGTAGACCAGAACTAGATGGAGTAGAAGTAGAAGGAGTATCAACAGCTTCTTTCTTGATCGTCTTCTTAAACAAGGCTTGATAGTTCTTACTTCATGTAGCGATTGAGATAGGTGATGAACCTTGCATCATGAACACTTCGGAAACTGAGGTAGAAGAAGACTAAGGCTAGTCTACCAATTGGGTCCGCTGTGACAGAAAGCGTTCTTTTAAGATAGCAAGAGTCCCTTTCAGAAAGTGAATAAATTCAGATCGTCAGGTAAAATATTTATTGTAATGATTCTCCTCATAGATGAGGCAAGGATATTTCAACTTTCTTCGAGAAGAATCATCAACAGAAGATTTAGGAGGGACCTGCTTTGGGGCATCAGATTCGGCCTTACCTTTACCCTTCCTTTTACCTTTAGAGGTCTTATCTACTATGGTAGACTCGAAAACATGTACCTCAAAGGTTTTACTAGGACTGGATGAATTTTTGTAGGGATTGTTGGAATGAGTGTTCAAGACAGATTTCTTCTTCGAAGAATCTTTCGCGGGAGTCTAAGACACAAAACCAATCACACCATCAACAGGTGATGTATCTGGGGACTTCAATGCTCTTAGATTTGATGATGGTCTCAGAGAATTAGGTAACATCTCATACGAGTGATAGCTTGCTCTTCAGTAACACATCCACCCATGGCTATGTCCTTCGCAATTTTGGTAACGAATGATTTTGTGAACCACTCTATCAACAACTCGTCAATAATCTCAAACTTGATGAGGCGAAGTCGACCTCTCCATTCATGGATATGATTGGAGATGTGGGTTGCGGTGTCTTGCTTAAGTGACGTAAGAAAATGAGTGCCAGTTTCAAAGTGAAATAGTAGTTGGAAATGAGTGAGGAGAGCCATAGCAAGAGAGTTGAAGTCACCGTAGGTACCTTGAGGAAATTTAATGTACCATTTAGAGGCAGAACTAGTGAGGTTTCTTTCAAAGAATCGAGGATGGATAGAATCATTGACATATGAATTTTAGGAGCACCAGAGGTGATATGTCATCATGTGGGCTTGTGGATCCTCCTTCGATTTTCCCTCGAATTTTGGGCAATTGCTTGGAATCTTTGGCAGAACTGGAGACTAGTAAGGAGAATGAAGAATGGGATCATTCATGAGCCTCGAAAAACCAGGCAGCTCCAACGTAGCGAAAAAGGCAATTGCATGTTAAATGGCATATAGGGCCTTTGAGGAGACCCAAACTATAGAGTCCATCCTTGTTGGTAAGGATTTTTCCCCAACAGTAGAGGATTTTGTCAATATGGAATTTGGTTTTGTCCTCATTGAGGGTTACATTGCCCGTAAGGAAGATTCGGTCAAGGGTAGGTTTGATACTACCCTACCATAGGCTACTAGTGACCATTGTATGAGGCATACGGGTTATAAACCTGTGGAGCCTGTTGACCCTGGGCGTAAGGAGATTGACCCTAGTGATGCAGGGGTTGACCTTGACTTTGCAAAGGCTCACCTTGCTAATAAGCATACAAAGTTGTTGATGCGAAGGATGACCTTGTTGCTGCAAAGGCTGGCTTCACTGTTGTAAAGGTTGACCTTGTTGCTACAAAGGTTGGCCTTACGAGGGCAAAGGTTGAGAGGGCTGTTGCAAAAACTGAGTTTGTGGCTGCAAAGGTTGCTGCAACTATTGCAATGGTTTCCCTTGCAGTTGTAGCAGTTGTCCTTGGTGCTGCAATGCTTGCTATTGCAAAGATTGTCCTTGTCGCTGTGAAGGTTTCCCTTACTACTGCAAAGGTTGTCCTTGTTGCTAGAAGGGTAGCTAGATAGTTCTTAGGGTTATACCCTAAGGGTATTGATAGTTCTCAAATTGGATCTAGCCATACCCACCAGTAATAGCAGGTTGACCAGGTTGAACATAAGGTCGAGTTTGAGGAATGTAAGGTGGATTAACCAAGGCTTGGAAACCATATAGGACATAAGCCTGTTGAAATGGGACTTGAGCCATATATGGCTGCTGGTATTGGACGTTACCTTCCCTGGATGGACCAACAGGGTGAGGAATGGTGCCAAAAAAGGGTTGAGGAGATATCACAATAGGATCGAAAAATGGTTTTGGTGGACAGAAAACCAGCCTTTGCGGACTTTCATGAGTCTATAGACTCTCAAGGATATGAATAGGATTATTAGATGAATTTGGATTAGATTCTTGACGTGACCAAGAATCTGAAGGAGGTGAATGAGAAGATAAAGGTTGGATACTCAAAACAATTCCAAGTTCAAGACCTTGAACCTCAAGCGACTGAGGAAGTTCTGGATATACTCCTTGGGAGGACCCTTTAGTATCAAACAACAAAGGGGAACTATGAGATGGACTCAATGGCTCAGCTACAATGGCTTCTGCTCAACAACAAAAAAGGAAAGGAAAAATTTTGTTTGGGGCTTTAACAATCTTGAAATTAAAAGGAAATTACTCAATTTTGTCTAAGAAGAAACTACTTGAGATTGACATGTTTATCATGGGAAGTTAAATTTTAGAAACAAAAACATTGCCTTTTCATTAGTTTTGCGAGAAATGGGTGAAAAGGTGACTCTAGTCGCTTTCAATAGTTTTGCGAGCTTCAAAGGAGAAGGTTCTCGATGATATTTTCAAATTTAAAGAGTCAAAAAATATCAAATGGCTTCTCAAGTGAATCTAGGTAAAAGGACTCCCAAGTAACTATGAACTCCAATATACACCTTAGAAAATAAATTTACTAAGGACTTAACGTACGTGTAGGAAATCTGCTCGAATGTTGTGTTCGGTGTATCATGTTTATAGGGCGGGAAACTTGGCTTCCTACGGATAAAGGATTGAAACCCAGGGGTGTCTCCCTTTTTATATGCGACAGTACAGGGAGCATAAGTTCGTGCTAGCATTGTCTAATGTCGAAGCAAATGCAAGTTGCTAAGTTTTTAAGACGCTAGAACACATCTCTAACCTAGACCACTAGATATGATCATTAATGTTTCAAAATCTCCTTAGGTTAATTGATATATTTGAAAGTTGATCTTGTAATTATGTCTCAATTTCAAAGCCTTAATGATCTTACTTGTTCCTAAAATACAAACTAGATGATGAAATGAAATCTTTCAATTCGATGAAAGCTATCTACATAGGAAAGAAGATCACTCAAATCATGCATCAAACCAAATGAAAAATGCATCCATAACAATCTTCAAATGCTAAATTCAAAATATGAAATCTAATATTTCATATGATAAGCAACTGCAATGCCAAATCAAATCTTAAAGCAAAATTTCCTTAAAATATAATGATGATTTCTTCTCTTTTTCAAAATGAAACTAATGTAATCTTCTGAAAAGTAAAAGAGAATGCACACAAGCCAACAAATATGAAAATCTCTTTCACATCAATGATTTAAATGTAACTCAAAATGCTTCAAAATTTATGAAAAGAATAACACTTTCACTTTCACTTCAAAACACGAAAAAATTTCACAGGAAACACTTCATTTTTATTCCAATGAGACAATCGATTTGTAATTTATTGTTCATCAAATGAAGGTTAAGTAACTTTCACAATATCCACCAATGAAAACAACTTAAGATACAAGAACCAAAAAGTGATATGCAAAGTATGTCTGAACACACAAAGACTCTTTAACATAGGCAATTGATCTTTGATTTATGATGGGAAGACCAACGAGTGGATGAAAGTTGACCTAGAAGACCTAGAACCCTAAAAGGCTGATAAAACTTCAAGCACACTCAACCAAGTTAAAAGAAAATTGGAATCAAACAATGAGAGAATGAATGAAGAACACACTGGTAAATCATAGGGAGAAGGCAAATACAATTGAAAATAAGAGAGAAAACCCTAAATTTCTTAATTCTCTGCAATCATTGCACTTGTCAGGAGTAAAGTAGTGATCATCACTACTGTAACTAGAAAACCCATGATATGATTGTGACTATTAGGGTCAAATCCATGATGGTCGAGGAAAACAAAAAGAAATCCAAAATATTAAAAAACAACTCAAGTTAACAATCTTCAGGGATCTACCAAACAGTGACACTGACTACAAACAAGCAATGAAGTCTAAAAATCAATGGTTGATAAAACTCATCAAAAGACAATGCAAAGGAAGGGAACGAAAGGGTCATATGCTCCCCAGCAAAGTTGCCATTTTATTGACAAGGTTAATCCTCTCTGTGGACATAGATGATCCCTCTAGCCCATTGAGTGGGTCTAGCAACTAAAGTTATAATCAACTAGACATCTTCCTAGAAAATAATTAAAAAGTAAAACAAGAGAGATGGGCTACCTTACTATGATGATAATTTGATTTCCTTTGTTGAGATCATTGAACCACTTGCATCACGGGCTTGTCTGTTGGGTTGTGTTATATTCTTTCCATGACTAGTCCACGTAGTTAACCGACAGGTTAAAGGGGGGAGGAGCCCTCCCTTCATTGATCCAATTGCATAGCGGGGGCATCACAGGGGGTTTGAGGGGTGCAGGTAACCCACCTCTATGGGGTCCAGGGCAGTGCCCTAGAAAATTTTGTTTTTTGGACCCTATATTAGGTTGGGTGGACCTACCTATGGTTTTATGCATGATTTTCGCACATGGTTTTGGATGCGATTATTTTCAGTCCATGGTATTGGATGCTTTGGCATGTATAAATATGTATTGCAATATTGAAAGGAATTTAATGAAACATAAAGCCGGTGGTCCTGGTTTTGGGATCCAGGGGAAAATGTCAGTGTATATGTGTTTTATTTGTTATGCTCTCGCATTATTTATTTTCAGTGTTTTAGTATTCGTATGCAGGTAATTTTTGTATGGGATTAAAACCTACATATGATATCAAAGCTATTTTTGGCTTCAAGGGGACACCTTTGTTGCTGAGGGGTTTCGCTCGGGCCTGTGGTAGACCTTGTTTAGTGGGATATCTACGAGATTGATTCTAGTGGTGAAATAAGATGGTGAGTAGTGGAAAGATAGAGATTGAGAAATTTAATGGTTAGAGTTTTGAGTTATGGAAACTCAAGATGGAGGATTTGTAGGTGGATAAATATGAGTGGATCGCAGTAAATCCAAGTACTAAACCAACGAGAATGTCTGATGAATAATGGAAGAAGTTGGATTAGAAGGAAAAGAGCACAATATGATTGTGTATCTCAGATTCAATATTGCTGAATGTATCAGGGGAAGCTACGATGAAGGCTTTGTGGGACAAGTTAGGGACTTTATACCAATCTAAGTCTGTAGTGAATAAACTATTCTTGTGGAAAAATATGTATAACCTGAGGATGAAAGCTGGAGACTCAATGATAGAGCATTTGAATACATTTAATACTGTGGTAAGTCAATTATTATCTGTTGATATTAAAATTTTATATGAAGATAAGTGCATCAGTTTGTTGTGTTCTCTACCAGATTTGTGGGATAGTCTTGTTATTACAATAGGTTGCAATACAACTACCTTGCAGTTTGATGAAATAGACTCATCCTTATTGAGAGAGGAAATGAGACGGAAAAATATAGAGAGCCAAAATGCCAATGCCATGTCTGTACGAGGACAGTCCTAGAACAGAAACAAAAGTAAGTCATCAAGTGGGAGATCTAAATCTAGAGGAAGATCTAAATCTCCAGGAAAACCTATAAAGGTGGTGTGCTGGAAGTGTGGAAAGGAAGGGCAATACAAAAGGGAGTGTAAATCTAAAGCTCCTGACGAAGGAAAGGGATTTGATGATGCTCCTTCTGTAGAGGCGAAAACCACCTTAGATGAAGGTGGGGATGTGTACTTGGCTTCTTCAAGTACACATGTAGATCATGAGGCATGGTTGATTGACTTAGGTGCATCCTTTCACTTCGCTCCCCATAGTGAGTGGTTTTGTGAAGATGAGAAATATGATGGTGGTGATGTATTCTTGGGGGATTACAAGAAGGATAGAATTGTTCGTCGTGGAAAACAGAAGTTGAAGTTTCAAGGTAGAAGGGTTAGAACAGTTATGGGTGCTCTGCATATTTCTGCATTGGCCAGAAATATGATTTCCGTAAGCAAGCTCGATAATGCAGGTGTAAAAACAATGTTCGAGAAGGATACTTGTAAGATGGTTTGGGGAGCATTGGTATTGATGCAGGCAGTTCAAATTGGAACTTTGTACAAGCTGCAAGGTATCACTGTTGTTGATGGGTGCAACAGTTCTATGGTTCCTAAAAGTGGAGCGGAAAATCTAGTGGTCTCTGGAGAGAAGACCACGTTGTGGCATCAAAGGCTTGGACATATTAGAGAGAAGGGCCTTCGAATTCTTCATGGTAAAGGTATGGTAGAAGGTATGAGTAATAGCTATTTGGATTTTGATTTTTGTGAAAATTGTGTATATGAGAAGCAAAATGGGGTGAGTTTTCCCTCTTGTGGTAAGAGGGTGAAACAAATATTAGAGCTTGTGCACAGTGATGTGTTTGGACCTATGAAGGATCCATCACTTGGTAAGTCTGTGTACTATGTATCATTTATATATGACTTCTCAAGGAATACATGGATATTTTTCCTTAAGAATAAATCTGAAGTCTTTGAAAAGTTTAAAGAATTTAAGGCTCTGGTGGAAAACCAGACAGAGAAGAAGATAAAGGTGTTGAGGATAGATAACGGTGGAGAGTTTTGCAGTAAGGAATTTGAAGAATTTTGTAAGGTGTGGTATAGCATGGTAGAAGACTACTCCATAAACACCTCAACAAAATGGAGTTACAGAAAGAATGAACAAGACGAAAGGCCAAGAAGCATGCTCAGTGGTGCTGGGTTGGGACAGGAATTATGGGCAGAGGCGGTGGAGATAGCATGTTACCTGGTCAACAGATCACCTTCATCAGTGTTGGAGGATAAAAGTCTAGAAGAGGTATGGACTGGTAACAAACCTTCTCTTTCACATCTGAAGGTATTTGGATGTGATGCATATGTATATGTTCCAAAGGAGAAAAGAACGAAGTTCGATAGTAAATCAGAAAAGTGCATATTTATTGGGTATAAGGATGGTTTAAAGGGTTATAAGCTTTATAACCCAGTAACAAGGAAGGTTGTGTACAACTGAGATGTGGTGTTTAGAGAGGTAAAAGATGTTATTAAACATCAATTCCAACCAGAGGAACTTGAGAAGATATAGTTTGAGCTGAAGGAGGAAGAATGACACTCTCTAATAGAGGAGGAATCAGAAGATGAAGATCCACAAACTCCAGGTGTGAGAAGATCAGTTAGAGAAAGAAGGCAGCCAGAAAGGTATAGTCCATCTACTTTTTGTTAAAATTTTGCTTTACCTATTACAGATGATGATCTTAGAACTGTGAAGGAAGTAGTAGATTCAGAGGATGGCAAACTTTGGAAAGAGGCCATGGTTAATGAAATGGCATCTTTGCACAAAAATGAGGCTTGGGATCTTATGGAGTTGCCACTTGAGAGGAAATCCATTGGCAGCAAATGGGTGTTCAAGAAGAAGACAAATGCAAAAGGAAAGGTGGAGAAATACAAAGCTCAGTTGGTAGCAAAAGGTTATTCCCATGTCCTGAGAAATGAATTTGGTGATATTTTTTCTCTTGTTGCCAACGTAACTTCTATTAGATTACTTTTATCTGTTGTTGCTATGTTTGATTTTGAGGTAGAATAGATGGATGTGAAGACAAAATTTATTCACGGGGATTTGGAAGAGGAAATATACATGAAGCAACCTGAAGGCTTTGCGGTGAAGGTTAAGAAAGAACTGGTATGCATGTTAAAGAAGTCTCTGTATGGGTTAAAACAGTCACCAAGGATGTGGTATCAGAAATTTGATGCATTTATATGGGGACTTGGATTCACCAGAAGGAAAGAATATCACTGTGTGTATTTTAAATTAATTGGTGACCATGTTATTTATCTGGTCTTGTATGTGGATGATATGTTGCTGGTTGGAAATGACAATGAAATTATCCAGGATTTTAAGACCCAATTGTTCTCCAAATTCGACATGAAAGATCTTGGTG
>APFE030166233.1:11978-33660 GCA_000404065.3 Pinus taeda
CATGCATAACTATAACATACATGTATAACATCTGCATAATCAACCACACAGACATGAAGGGATACTTTTTGATAACACATTCAACCTTCACATGGTGACATCATTACAACCATGGTCAACACCATGCAAATGCTACAAGCACATGGACTAGATCCATAAGCTACACATATGCAACCAACATGAAATAATGATCAACACACAACCCATCCAGACCCAGGGGAGAACCATGATTTGATACCACTTTGTAACACCCTCCTCCCACATATACCCAAGCAACTGGCTAGCTAGGGGAACATGCAATGATTCAATATCCTAGATAAACTTAAGGAAATGGAATCGAGGAAAACACAACATACAGACCTCCCTCAGGTGCTTCAGGACCCCCAGGAGCTAATCTACCACTCCAGGTGCCCAACCCCTAAGTTAACCCAAAATTTAGAGGAATTAAACCCAAAGTCGCTCCCATGACAAGGCATGCATGCGACTGTAACCCTATATTCACCCTCACACCCTTGCTTGCCAGCGACCAGAGACCTAATTTGTCAGTGCTATGCTAGCGACTCAAGGATATGAGCCACTTTTTTAGGCCCAGAGCCCAGGTCACTGCCTATAATTGAACCATCTCTTCAAATCAGTGAAATAACATGGAAATGGCAGTGCTAAAGCAAATGCTTTTTCAAGACCTTGATAGGACCCCTACTAGCCATGATAAGCACTTTGTGAAACACTTAGCAAATATGTAACCTACAGGTGTAAATAACATATCTGAGCATTGGGGTCTCATAATTATCTGAGATTCACCATGAAGGATTGTTTCCTTATCAATTTAACTTCCATTCCATCCGTTATGTCATAGATACATTATTCATTCAGATATAAGTAAAAGCATGATGAGAGCCATAAATAGTTGCTGTCATAAAACATATAAATAACCAACATAACAAGGACATAAATATCTATGTAACCACAACCATATACACCACATATAATCCACCATAATACTCATAGAAATACTAGGAGAAATAACCTTTCATTAATGATGCAAAATCCAAACCCGAGATGGAACTTCCACATTCCACCTGACTGTAGGATGGTTGAGCCAAATCTCTCTTCAGCCATTCATGCCCATGCCATATTCCAGGCATGACTATGGGACCTCATAGAACACATCAATCAAAACTCATCTAGGGCTTCTAGAGGCCATCCACCTCAACCCATCAAACAATGATTCCACCACCCAGTCAGATATCACCAAAACCATCATCAGATTGGTCTCCATCCAAGCCTTCCAGGGCTTCTAGAGCATTTGTTTCAACCAAGGCTTCCAAGACTAGTAAATCAACCAAGAACTTATACATGGCTTCCAAAGCATTTGTCCAACCAGGGCTTCTAGGACTAGTAACTCAACCCAAGTTGTTATAGGGATTCCAGAGCATTGTCCAACCAGATCGTCCAGGAACTAATAACTCAACCCAAGCTAAAGAAACATGAAAAACAACCAAAGTAAAACAATGAAGGTAAACCTACAATCACCATGGCTATCCAGGAAATGGAAAGGCTAGGAAATCCACTATCAATTCAGGCAATCCTCCATGATAAAGACAGATCAGAACAAAGAAACCACATGCATGTGCCATGCATGCCAAAACTAGTGAGGAAAACATACATGCAACTCGATACCTGCATGAAAAACCTACTGTAGCTACTAATATTGATGCCCTCTTTCACTTTTCTACTCTTCATTTTCCTTCTTTCTCCAAAACTCTAAGTATTTCACACCCTCCAAGAGTGCTCCAAGAAAACTTTAAGTATCCAAGAGTATGAGAGAGAAAGAGAGAATAATGAGAGAGATCCAAAAATGAACTGATCGAGTCCTTCACTGACCAAGCTTGCCAAATGATCCTTAGAATCCTTTTTATGACTGAGGCCTTTGTTTTCTTCATTTTTCATTATTTTCCATCATTTTCCTCCTCGCATGAAACCTGTGACCTTTCACTTCCTTTTTCTCCTAATTTCCATTATTTTCATAAATAATTGTGCCTAAATGCCATTTTGCCTTTCCAAAGGCTTAGCCATTTCCTTTGCCAATTCCCTTACCATAATAAATCTAATCAACACCCACTAGGATGTTTCCCCCTCCGTTCAACTTGGAATATGTGTCCCATCATCACGACCTTATATATTTTTACATGGATTTTTAACCAGGACTATCACACCTTCTTTTGTTATGATTTTTGCATTAACTTTCTCGTAAAGTTTATGCACAATTGCTCTATTATCCCTTGGAATTTCAAACTTTTCCATTCAAAATATTTCTTGAAGTCAACGAAGCAGCAAAAGGCCTCCTGATACACTTCTATAAAATGTTAAGTAATAAAACCACATGTATAAATTTTATTATAACACGTCCTACATGAATCTTATATAAAACATTTAAAACATTGGATATATATATATTATATATCTATATAAATATATATTATATATATAATAGATATATATTATATATATATATATATATATATATTATATATATATATTATATATATTAATTTATTAAAATAGATATAAACTAACCTATAAAACTCATTCGGTAGATATAATTTCATTTTGCGCCTGCATAATAAATTAAAAGCTAAGTAATCACCCCTCCCTTTTTCTCTCATCCATCTCTGCATTTTATTGATTGTATATATATGTAAGAATGTGGGTATATAAATAACTAGCATTTGCACCAGATGTTGCAAAGGAAATGTTGTAATGCATAAATTGAGGAACAATCGTGACATGGGAATGGAAAAATCTAAATAAGTTGTAGATATGTAGCAGAAATGAAATTCTAAAGCTGTATAAACTGAAATTGATTTAGGGTCCCTAAGACTATACTTTTTATTATTAATTATTGAATTAATATTGCATACAAATCTCATAAAATTCAACCAACTTATTATTTAGGGATATGATCTCTAAGGTTGACTTTGGGTCATTAACATGGTGATTCCCTGTCTCAACTATTAAACCACAGGCCAACAAATAGATTACTGCAAAATGTTACGATCATTACCATAGTAAACCCAATGACTCAACACACAAGAATTTATTCTTTACTCGAAGAGCATATTGGTTACCCATATCCACAAAAAAAATGCAAGGTGAAAAGCATTTTGCAAAACAAAATCTCTATTATTATAACTTGTAGCTTTGTTCAACAAAACTATTTGCACATTTTGGAAGATCAAATGTCAATAAGTTTTGAAGAGTTCAATCAGAAAATGTCCAAGATCATTGGCTCACATTATTAATGGTACATTGTACTATACATATAATAGTTTTATTCACTTATAATTAAGGGAAAAAAAAATATCCAAAAGAATGTATACCACCCTCCTCAGAGGAATACATCCAATCATAAGGAGAATGTTAGTTTAAACAATTGTGGATATGTATATTGAAGAATTTGGAAGTAGGGTAGAGTACCAAAGATTTACCATTCACATTAAGAAGCCTAAAGTTTATAACAAAATCACATTATTTTACATGCCTATTTCACATTGAGTTGGATTACACCTCACTTCTCTCAAAATGCACTAGACATAGACAACCCTTGATTTCCTCTATTCCTTTATCTCAAGATCAGATTGTAATATCATGCAATGCTCAAATTCTACATATAGTCCAAACATCTTAAACCTAAGGAGGACAAAAGTAAACAACGTCAGTGTCATTAGAATTCAATGCTAAAGAATTTGATTGCCACAATTATGCTTGTTGTTGTGAAATTTTTCTAAAATCATTTTTCCTATATGTTTTTGAATGTTCTGTTCACCATTGCTCTATGAAGAAAAAAATGTACAACAATTTTCCTTTTAAAGGTACAATCTGGCACAAGGTGGTACTATCCTTTGTGTATGTTTCCACTCTAAGAATTATATCCTAGTGGTAAGTGTCTAAGAGATGCTAGCGATGGTCAAGAATTGGGTAAAGCCACGATGTTTTGTTAAAAGGTAAGCTGATTTGAAAGAAAGCATAAGTCAAAATGATGAATATTAATTGGCCTTCCACATTACAACCCAAGCAGACATCACTTTCCTGTTAATATCATAGATCCATCTTAACTAGATATTGATTTAGCACTGAGATAGGGATAAAAACAAAAGACATGAAAGCCTCATTTATTTTCCATTTTAGATTTTTATTAGCATTACACACATTAAGTGTGTTAATACTCTTAAAGTGACATGTTGACGATAGTCTGGGTGCAAGCAGGAGTGTTAATCTCCCAAATTGTGAGATTATGTCTTCTACCTATGGTCGTAAGTGTAATTGTTGGTCCAATGAGCTATCTGTCATCCACTAACAACTTTAGAGCTTCTGCTAAGTTAGTAGACCCTTCCAAAAGTCGCAGAGTTCTGCTAAAATTCTACTAATTCGGACCCAACGGTAACACAAACCATAGTTTAATAAAATTTGAAATCCGCCTTCTAAAAACTCATTGGCACTTCTTCACCATTGATCTATTCAAGATCCAACGGTCACAACTCTCTCCGAATTCGAAACTTTCTCCACATTTGTCAACCGTAGATCTCATTTCACCAGATCTAACGGCTCACATGTATTTCGGTCGGCTAACTTGCGCACTCCAAATCCACCCGAAAAGCGGTTTTCCTCTCTTTCCTTGCTGCTATGTGTCATTGTGTGTATGGTATCAGAGCCAATGGGGGAATTACCACTTACAGTCTTTCCTCTGCCCGAAATCCACTTGTGGTTTTCTCCATCCATTCCTACTCATTAACTATTGGGTAACTTCCTCGCCCAAACACCCTTGATCTGTCTCAATCAAGATCTATCGGTCCAAAATAAATCTTCTTGCGCTGCGTCCTTGGTCTTCCTTCACTGATCTCGACCATCCACTCAGTGCACTTAGAATTCATGAGAAACTCAATTAAAAATAAAACACGGAATTTAACAACACAATTTCATTCAATATCACAGAACACGAATTAAACTTCGAATTTCACAATAACACAGAGATTTCTAAGGAGATTATCATTCGGTATTTGACAGGGAATTTCTCATCCATATACACAGAAACTAAATTTTCCCAATTTATTGAATTTACTCCAGGAAAGCCATATCTCTTCAATAGTCAAAATCCCCTTACAATAGTGTGAAAATTACATAAGTATTGGTTCATCCTAACAAAAAGATCCTAATTCAAAGGCTAAAATTTATTAACCCTATCTGTCATGCAAGGCATTCTCCTCGAGAATCTCCACTACAACTAACAAAATAAAATTTATTATCATGATCAAATCCTATATTCTAGCTCTATTCTTAACTAGAAAAACATGGAAATTGATGGCTAAAGGATCCCATTCCTTTTCATGTAATATTTTTTTTGTATTTTTGGAATAATTCTTTGAATTTGTCTTCAAGCCTTATGCTCTTGCATCAGACTCCTGAGGAAAAAATTCTTCATGGGCTCCTATCCATGAGCTCTTCTACAGAATTGACCAATTTCTGTAGCATGTTTTCTGTTACCCAAGTAGCTTCAGCAATTGGCTGATCCTTCCATTTGACCAAATACTGAAAGTACTCCTATCCTCTGGTTTTCTTGAACACTTTCTTGTCTAAAATCCTTTCTGGCTGTAATTCCTTTGCTGTGGGTAACTGTTTTACCCAGTCAATTTCTTGTGTCTCTTGTTCTTCTTCTGTATCATTTTCAATTTCACCTTCATACTTGTACAAATTAGAAACATTGAAAATTAGAGATATTCCAACATCATGGGGTAATTCAATTTCATATGCATTTGCAGAAAATTTCCTTAATACTCTGCATGGTCCAATTTTCTTGAACTTCAATTTGTTATACTCCCTCTTTGGAAATATTTCCTTCCTTAGGTGTGCTAAAACCAAATCCCCAACTTCAAAGTTCACTTCTCTCCTTCTCATGTCTACTCTGTTTTTGTACTTGATGTTGCTATCCCGTAGTTGTTGTTTAACTTGTTCATGTATTGCTTGTATTTCTGAAGAAAAATCTTCTCCCTCTGCACTTCTCATCTCATATTTTCCCAAGTTTCTTAACTCAGGCACTCCTCTTGGATGCATTCCATAAACTATATGGAATGGACTCTACCCTGTACTCCTGTTAGGTGAGTCATTATATGCATATTTATCCTGTGCCAATACTTGATCCCCTACTTTGGATTTTCTCTAGTAAGACTCCTTAAAAGATTATCCAAACTCCTGTTCACAACTTCAGCCTGTCCATCAGTTTGTGGATGATAGGCAGAATTGAAACTCAGTTTAGTTCCCAACTTTTTCCATAGTGTCCTCCAGAAATGTCCAACAAATTTGGAATCCTTGTCTAAGAGAATACTCTTAGGCAACCCATGCAATGTTAAAATCTCCTTGGAAAAAAAATTAGCAATGTTAGTAGCATCACTAGTTTTTTAACATGGAATAAAATGTGCCATTTTTGAAAATCTGTCCACTACAACAAAAATTGAATCATTTCGTTTTGAATCTTTGGTAAGCCCAAATCAAAATCCATACTTACCATATCCCAAGGCCTATTTGGAATTGGTAATGGAACATACAAACCTATGTTTTCGCTTCTTCCCTTTGCATATTGACAGTCTTTGCAAGTTTTCACATACTTTTCCACTTCAGTTCTCATTTTCGGCCATAAATAAAATCTATTCAACTATTCATGAGTCTTATCCATACCAAAATGTCCTGCAAGTCCACCACTATGTTTCTCTTTGATTAAGTTCTCCCTCATAGAACAATTTGGCATGCACAACTGATTTCTCTTAAACAACAATCCATCTTGTAAGAAATAATCCAACCATTTATTCCTATCCATCAAAATAGGATTCTTACAAGCTTCAAATGCCTCTTTAAAATCTAAATCTGTCTCATACAATTCTTTAAGAAAATCAAAACCCAACACTTGAATTTGACTCTCTTGAAATAATTTATTTCTCCTACTTAAAGTATTTGCAACTTTGTTTGATTGGCCATTTATATGCTTCAAGACAAAATGGAAATCCTGAAGATAGTCTACCCATTTGGTATGTTTCTGGTTAAGCTTTGGCTACTGCATAATATACTGCAATGCATGGTTATCTGAATAAAGTATGAACTCTTTTGACATAAGATAATGTCTCTAGTTCTTCAATGACTACACAACTGCATAAAACTCTTTATCATAAGAAGAATACTTCTTCTTTGAATCATTCAGCTTTTCACTAAAAAAAGCTATAGGTATGTCTTCCTAACTTGAAACACCTCCAATAGATTCTCCACTGACATCACATTTCACTTGGAAAGGTTTACTAAAATCAGGTAGAACCAAAATAGGGTTTTTCAGTGATCTTCTTCTTCAACAACTGAAAATTCTTTTCTACGTCAGCAGTCCATCTAAATGGTTGTTTATCCTTCTTTATAGTCTCAACAATAGGAGAATTGATCTTACTAAAATTATTTATGAATTTCCTATAAAAACTAGAAAGACCATGCAAACTTCTTACCTCAAAGATACTTTTTGGTGAAGGCCACTCCATGATTGCCTTGATCTTCTCTGGATTCATCTTCAATCCTTCAGCGAAAATAACAAAACCCAAATACACTAATTCCTCTTTCATGAATGAACATTTCTTCAAATTCAGTAATAATTTCTCTGCTGTAACCTTTGTAAGACATAATTTAGATGTCTCATGTGCTCCTCCTTAGAACTACTGTAAACTAATATATCATCCAGATATACTATTACAAATTTACCAATAAACTCCTTAAGAACTTCATTCATGATTCTCATAAACGTACTTGGTGCATTTGACAACCCAAAAGGCATTACTCTCCATTCAAACAATCCTTCATTTGTCTTAAAAGCAGTTTTCCACTCATCCCCTTCTCTTATCCTTATTCGATGATACCCACTCTTAAGATCTAGTTTTGTAAAATACTTTGCTCCACTCAAACAATCCATCAAATCTTCAATTCTAGGTAAAGGAAATCTATATCTGATTGTGATTTTATTGATGGCTCTTGAATCAGTACACATTCTCCAGCCTCCATCTTTCTTTTGACTCAACACTATTGGTACTGCACAAGGACTCAAACTTTCTCTGATCAGTCTTTTGTCAAGCAGTTCCTGAACCTTCTTTCTGACCTCTTCATTTTCTGTGGGAGTCATTCTGTAAACTACTTTGTTGGGTAGATTTTCTATAGGAATCAAATCTATATGATTGCTAATTCTTCTAATGGTTGGTAACTCATTAGGCAAATAATCAACAAGGATATCACAATAGTTGTCCAACATTTCTTGAATTTCAATGGGTAAATCAGAAATTTTAGTAGAAGTCATTATTACCTTGGACTTGCAAATTACAACAAAATTTACCTCATTTTATTCAATCTGCTGTAAGTATTCCTTTCCTCCTAGTAATAGAGTTTTTGGATCAGTCTTCTTTCTTGATGCATCCTCTTCTTCCGTAGGTAGCAATGTATGATTGACATCATCTTTACCAAACTTGTAGGTGTTTCTTTTCCCATCATGCATAGCTCCTCTGTCATATTGCCAAGGTCTCCCAAGCAATATGTGACACACATCCATAGGCATCACATCACATGCAATTTTATCCTTATATTTGCCCAACTGCAACTCCACTTCACACTGTTCATTCACTAACAACTGATGTCCCTTTTGTAACCATGACACATCGTAAGGTGTTGGATGTCTCATTGTCTTCAAATTCAATTTCTCCATCACTTATGTAGAGACCAAATTATCAGTGTTGCCACTATCAATGATCATCTGACAAAATTTCCCTTGAATCTTACACATTGTTCTGAACAAAGGCTTTATTTGTGATGGTTCAACTATCTCCTTCGCTGGCTTGAGTAAAACTTTATTGACTACCAAAAATTCTCCTTACTTTATTGACTACCAAAAATTCTCCTCTCTCTGGTACATCTTCTTCTTTTGTCACTACTGTTGCTTCTTCCTCAACTTAAGCAACAATTGCATTCCTCTGACTTGTTCATGCATTCTCTGGGCATTCAAAAGCTCTGTGTCCCAGTTTGTTACATCTGTAACATCTTACTTCTCTTCCTCTGCCTCTACCTCCTCTTCCTCTAGGAAAACTCCCTCTGTCACTGGCATCACCTCCTGTGGTTGCATGTTGGGTTGAGCTACTACTAGCTCCATCTCTAGGTGCTATAGATCTTCCTCTACCACCTTGAATTCCTTTTCCTTGGAAAGTACCTCTTCCTTTGGAAGACTACTTCCTCATGATTTTTTCTTCA
The DNA here is from genome assembly GCA_000404065.3 of Pinus taeda. Taxonomy (NCBI): domain Eukaryota; kingdom Viridiplantae; phylum Streptophyta; class Pinopsida; order Pinales; family Pinaceae; genus Pinus; species Pinus taeda. Next base: position 21,291 of record APFE030166233.1, read on the forward strand.
GCCTTCAGTACTACCTGATAAGCTTCTTCTACTATTTTAGGAGATAGTATACATATCTCATCTTGAATGTCCATCCTAAGGCCATTCACATATCTAGCCACCTTCTCATCTCTATCCTGAGTTTGTCCAGATCTTATACTTACCTTATAGAATTCCTCTGTATATTCTCTCACTGTCATATACCTCTGTCTAATATTTTGCATCTGTCTGAACAAGGTTTGCTGATAATTACTTGGTAGAAACTTACCTCTTCGCTTTGCTACCATCCTACTCCAATTTCTAATTGTTTGCTCGCCAAAACTCTTTCTTTCTACCTGCACTCCATCCCACCGAAGTGTTTCATGTCCTTTTAGCTTGGTGATAGCAAACTTTACTTTCTTCTCATCTTCTGTTTCTTCATAATCAAAGAATTTCTCCATGCCATTAATCTAGTCTATCGATTCTTCTGGATTCAATCCTCCTCCATATATTGAAACCTCATTTTTTGGCCTAGCTATGGATATCAACACTGATTGGAAGAATCTCATCTCAGGAGTAAATGCTATAGTTTCCTCCTCTTCTTCAGTTTCAACCTCAGACTCACTAACATCTCCATCATCTATTTTTCTCCCTGTTGTTAATGCTTCTAATCTAGCTTGCATCTGTTGCATAGCTTCTATCACCTCAGCATTTGCAACTGGTCATCCTCTTCTACCATGTCCTCATCCTATTCCAACTCTAAAATCCATATTGGATTTCCTTCTCTTGCATCTTAGATTCAATTTAGTGTCAACAGGTTGCTCTGAGACCGCTAATGATGGCGTCTGGGTGCAGGCAGGAGTGTTAATCTCCCAAATTTTGAGGTTATTTCTTCTACCTCTGGTTGCAGGTGTAATTGTTGGTCTAATGGGTTCTCTATCATCCACTGACAACTTTAGAACTTCCGCTAAGTTAGTAGACCCTTCCAAAAGTCGTGAAGTTCTACTAAACTTCCACAAATTTGGACCCGATGGTAACACAAACCATAGTTTAATAAAATTTGAAATCCTACTTCTAAAAACTCATCAGCACTGCTTCATCGTTGATCAATTTAAGATTGAACGGTCACAACTTTCCTCGACTTCAAGACTTGCTCCACATCTGTCAACCGTCGATCTCACTTCACGAGATCTAATGGCTCACATGTATTTCGATCGGCTAAATTATGCACTCCAAATCACCCAAAAAGTAGTTTCCCTCTCTATCCTCGCTGCTACGTGTCATTGTGTGTATGGAATCGGAGCCAATGGGGGAGTTACCACTTACAGCCTTTCCTTAGCCCGAAATTCACTCGTGGTTTTCTCCAACTGCTCCTACTTGTTAACTGTTGGGTAACTTCCTCGCCCGAAGACCATTGATCTGTCTCGACTGAGATCTATTGGTCCAAAATCAATATTCATCCACTGCGTCCTTGGTTTTCCTCCACTAATCTCGACCATCCACTCAATACACTCAAAATTCATGAGAAACTCAGTTAAAAAGGAAATGGGGAATTTAACACACTCAACACAATTTCATTCAATCTCAGGAAACCACCAATTAAACTTTAAATTTCACAATAACACAGAGATTTCGAAGGAGATTATCCTTTAGGATTTGACAGGGAATTTATCATCCATATACGCAGAAACTAAATTTTCCCAATTTACTGAATTTTCTCCAGGAAAGCCAAATTTCTTCAATAGTCAAAATCCCCTTACAATAGTGTGAAAATTACATAAGTACTGGTTCAATCTAACAACCAGATCCGATTTCAAAGGCTAAAATTTATTAACCTTATCTGTCCTGTGAGGCATTTTCCTCGAGAATCTCCACTATAGCTAACTAACTAAAATTTCTTACATCATGATCAAATGCTATATTCTAGCTCTATGCTTAACTAGAAAAACATGGAAATTGATGGCTAAAGGATCCCACTCCTTTGCTTGTAATATTTTTTTGTATTTTTGGAATAATTCTTCGAATTTGTCTTCAAGCCTTATGCTCCTGCATCACATGCCTCTTCCACTTGGGTGTAAAATATGGCCATGGGTCATTCAACTTTTCAATAAGGTTCTTAACTTATATGAGATTTATATCTAGATCTCACCCTCTATCTGATTTGTAATTTGGATTATTCAATTATTATGGATTTTTCTCATTAGTGATTTTAACTTTTCTAATATAGGAGAAGAATGTCCATATGACTTGTCATAAAAATATATAAAGTTAAATCGACCACGCTAAAAACAAAATGGATATATGTAAAGTAAACATTTCATGCAGCCTAATGATGTGAAAAAGAAACATTAGAGAAATGTGATATGCATGTGCAAGGGGCTTTTTTTACCCTTTCAAAAGATAGTATATCTCACAACTAATAAACTCTTTGGATACAAAAGTTAGAAAATATTACCTAGGTAATATTGCAAGGAAGGAATGACGAATTCAAAGAAATACAATATCTCACCTCCAAAATATCACAATAATGAATTGAAAGCAATACAATATCTCACCATCAAAAAATTCTTTCGATGCGACATACCTTAGGAGAAAATGTTCATCCATTTTTTATGGTTTTCTATTTGGTTAAAACATAATGTTTTAAAACTAAATCATTTTTTGTAATAAATACTTGGGATACAAAAGTTAGAAAATTATTACCTAGGTAATATTGCAATGAAGGAGTGATGAATTCAAAGAAATACAATATCTCACCTCCAAAATATCACAATAATGAATTCAAAGTAATACAATATCTGACCATCAAAAAATTGTTTCGATGCAACATACCATAGGAGAAAATGTTCTTCCATTTTTTATGGTTTTCTATTTGGTTAAAACGTTATGTTTTAAAACTAAATCATTTTGTATAATAAACACTTGGGATACAAAAGTTAGAAAATTATTACCTAGGAAATATTGCAAGGAAGGAATGATGAATTCAAAGGAATACAATATCTTCCCTCCAAAATATCACAATAATGAATTCAAAGCAATACAATATCTCACCATCGAAAAATTGTTTTGATGCGACAGACCTTAGGAGAAAATTTTCATCCATTTTTTATGGTTTTCTATTTGGTTAAAACGTTATGTTTTAAAACTAAATCATTTTGTGTAATAAACAACACCTTTTGTCAGGGCTCTTTTAAAATTCAGGGATTTACATTTTATCACACCTTTGAATTCTTCACACTTTAAACTTTAGTGAGTTACATTTGATCACACCTTTGAAATTCGTTGTCTGAAAAACTGTCATAGCATTTTCCCTTTTTTTGTGTGCTGCCATAGCATTTACCCTTTTTTTGTGTGGGATCTTTATCACGTGTTGGATCCTTATTGAAGGTTGGTGAAATATAATTCAAGATTCACACATATTTATCATTGGGTAAGACTTACATTTTATCACACCCTTGAAATTTAATATCGCTTCTTATCCTACTCAGAGGAGGCAGTGGCCCAATTCTACAGTTTCCATAGTTACCAAGAATATCTCTCCCAATTCTACAGTTTCCATAATTACTGAGAATAACTCTTGACTTACTTTGAACTGATAAATATTCTTTCCAGTTATAAATAAGTCAGTCTACTACAGTATCTAAGTTGGATTTCTATACATTCTAAGGTTTTTCAGAGTTTTTCATCATACAAAGGAATATCTTGTCTTCTTGTTAAATACCATAGATTTATTACAACACTTTATCCTAATTCTCATACATGAAAGAATATGATTTCTCTTTAGTTAAGAGACATTCCTTTGCTTTGCTCAATTAGCTTTTGCCTAGTTCACAATTGTAAATATTCAAATATTGGAAAATCGTTTTACAATATTTACATGTATGTTGTAAAATGAATTTGGAAGGCCCAAGCATTATTTTCTTTGTCTCTCTTGAGAGGAACTGCCATCACTAGAGAATTTACATGCATGTTATAAAAGGCCCCAACATTATTTGCTTCCTCTCTCTTGAGAGGAACTACCAGCACTAGACCTGATTCTGTGAATGGTAGCATGAAATCGATATAGTTACTTCGATTAATTAAAATTGTCATATCGCTAACAACTGCATCAAGTTTCTGTAAACCAATCTTGAAATCAATATCGCTAGGAGTTGAATTCTTGGTAATCAAAAGAGTTTGAAATCTAATAATTCAGTAGGCTATAGAAGGTACCTTGAGATGTTCAAAATATAAATTACCATGCACACCATATTTACATATTTAAAATCAAGAATTGTTGAAATTGAATTCATGAAATGTCTAACCATATAAGACATTCATATATATATAGAATTATCAGTGAAATTACACTATTTCTACATGATGAGTCAGCGTTAAATCTTCTTGCTTTCTTATCTCCTTCAAAATGGCAAGTCTGTAACTCCATTGAAACTATTTGAAATGGGGTGTTTACAGTGAAGAGTGTTTGGTTTTAGAATAGAGGAATCCATGTGATTAATAGAAAATAAAAAAGGAATACAACACTAGCAGAGCAAATGGGCATCCAGTCAAAGATAGATTATGGGGCCCGATGTTTCCTCCTAACACCTGACTTCAATGCATGGATCTAAGACCCAATATGGAAATGAAGACACTGGAGACAATACCATCCCAAATTTCTGCCATTTCCGAATGATGCCAACAATTTCCAAACTCTTGAGACCAAATTTACCCTTGTCACCATATATGGAGTTGAAGAGGCTGGGAAAAATCATAACGATGGGAACAAGAACACATCTTTTTTCGGGCAATCCATAGCTATGGAGGAGGTTATGATGGGAGACTCCTAAACCCTAATGAAGCCAAATATGACATCCTTTCTTGATTTTTTTTGCCTCTCAAGATTTAGATTCACGTGGGTCATTACTGTAATGAACATCTAGCTAATGGACTGCTAACGAACTTCCAATGTAGTGTTCGCTGTAACCAACACTACTGTAATCAACCTCTGATGCAACGTAACCTCCAACACAACATTCCCATCGCCTATGATAATCCAACATCTAGCTCACAAATTGATAATCCAATGTTTAGCTAACAAACCTCCAACACAACATTCCCATTGCCTATGATAACCCAACGTCTAGCTAACAAACTTGTTTGCTGTAACTAACACTACTGTAACCAACCTCCGATGCAACCAACCTCCAATGCAACATTCCCATAGCCTATGATAATCAAACCTCTAGCTAACAAACTTCCAAGTTAGTGTTCATTGTAACCAACGTCCAACGCAACATAATCTCCAATGCAACATTCCCACCGCCTATGATAATCCAACGGATGAAATTTTTTTCATCGTCTAACACTTCAGATCAACCGTGTAAAACAATACACAATGGCATAGAGGGGAATTCTTTTCATACAAAAATGCCTTACAGCGTAATTAATAACTACGAATTAACCTTTAACCAAAATTAAATCTAGGTAGCTCCATCAATGTTTCATAGTTTCAACAAGTGTGGAATTTCGAATGGTTATAGTGTTCATAAAGTAGAAAACATAAGCATATTATGTGTGTGAGATCCACCTTTATATAGATCCAAACATTTAAAAAAAACACATAAAATTTATGAGTAATATCATATATTAAGCAAGTTAAAAAGACGCATGGTAACCTTTGTTAATTTCAACGCTCCAATATAAATGGCATGATTCTCCTCATGATTTTAGGTGAGGGGATTATATATATATGAAAGTTTATTCATTTCAAAATTATTACAATAAAATTTCTTTCACGAATTAGTCTTAACACCTTTGAAATTAATTAATAATTATATATAATATATATAATAATATAAATTAAAATATAAAAGTAGAATTAAATAAATTTTAACATTTAAAAATAAGAATTAAAAATTAGAAAGAAGACACAAACGCATGTAGAATTTAAGTCTTTTAAAGTTAAATTTAACAAATTTCCTCCCAATCGTAATTAAACTCCATTAATGAACTTGGGCCCTTTTTTGTACCTACAATCTCATTCAAAGGAAAAAATTTCATCTTTTTTCACCATTGGGATTTTCGTCAAATAGATTGTTGTAAACCCACAATTTTTTCAACTTGCCCTAAAGTTGGCCCAATTTAGTCCCAGTGTTGAAACTTGGCTCTAATACCATTATGTAATGTCCTTATCCCCAATTGGGAACACTTCCAACAAAACTGTTGAATGATAAAATTAAACGCAGAAAACATATACCATAGAGTAGCTTGGAATTATTTACCATAAATTAGCTTGTACTAAACAATTATAATTGATTATGCAATGCAGTACAATCTGCCATATATTTTCTACATCGCTAATATCAATTAAGCACCACAATGGAAGCATTCATGAAATTATGTGAAACCCCAAGTGAGATTAATCAGTCCAATAATGCACAATTTGTAGGGCATATCACCAACACAAAATATATATTATAACAAATACCCAAATTAGGGTTTATGATTGATAATGCATAAATATACAGAAAGGTGGATGAGAATATAATACTTATCTGCATTAACGAACTGATTAGTTGCTAGCTTTCCATGTTTCTCCCAACCATAGACTTGAAGGTTCATAAGTTTAACCACTAGGTCACCCCCGAGTTGGGACAACATCTCCAAAGGAAACGGTAACCGAAAAATATCCACACCTCCATGACCAAGGTGCCAAACCAATAGTCATGCTACTTGTGGGCTTTAGGCACCCTCCAGGTTAATTGTCAAGGTTCCAACCCAACAATCATGATGCTCCCAAGATCTAGGCACCCTCCAAGCCATAAACCAACATTGACTTCTCCCCCCAGAACGCCATGGCTTCCGAGCCATAAACAGGGTCAACAAACCCTTAAAGCACTAAGCTCCTGGAGCCAGTGTTGGTGCTGCATCATAAATCGGATGCATCCATTCTACACGATTAACTTAAAAGCCACGTCTCGACCAATCCAGAGTCCAACTCTAGGACTCACTGGTCCTGAATCAGTTTCATAGTCCACCCCAAGATTCACTAACTAATTCCTTTACCTCATGTAGGATTAACTACCATTAGTCCCAAACTACACTTCCTTATACATCCATGGCCCTAACTTTCCATGTGGCACCCTCTAGAACGCTCATGGGTCCCATGTGCACTTTTCACCAAAATATCCAACCGTTTCCTTTTTCCTTTGAGTTGAGTCCCCATACTCTTTTCATGGAGTGGGCTCCGCAACTAGCCTTACTCTATTAATATTTAAGGATATGTACATTTAAAATATTTATAATATTTGCATCGTGGCTCCCTGGCCACTGAGCCAAAAATCAACATATCAATATCTTTTGCAACCACATGGACATGCAGGCCAATAATGTACTTCCAACCCACCAACCTAATATAAAGGTACATATATTTACATCTTCAAAATAGGTGGGGGAATTAAAATAGGATTCAAGATGATGATGTTCACCATCGGGGGTTGATCCATATCTTTTAACTTCAATGATGCATACATAATTGCATGTAAAAGAGCATATTAACCAAGTAACTTAACACATGAAAAAGAAGTAGAAATCATAAAGAACCCATGAGATCAAAGCCACAAAAACAATTTGATTATGAAGTTCATCCAATGCGGGCTACATCTCCCGACCCTAATCAAAAGTGGGGAGGCCTTCTTTTAGTAAGTGGCATCAAAGAAATGATTTACAACGAAATTTAAAAAAATGACCCTTATACCTCCAATTCAGATGATGGCCTAAAAATGGAGACCTCGGTTGGAGAAACAAATTGCACGATTGGAATTGTGGTGCGAAAACGTGAAAAAATGACTATAAACTTGTCAAATTATGACACTAACATCTCTGGCCCTCTAAGGGAATCTTTTTAACATCTTGGCAGATTCCTCACTCTTGATTCCGCTCCTCTTGCCATTCCTGGTTCCATCATTCGCCCTTTGCCAGTCTGGTTCAAATGATAGAAGTGGGGTTTAAATATAAGCTCGTGGGCATATTGGCCAAGGTACGGGCTATTGGCCCAATGGTAAGTCTCAACAAATTTGGTTGGGGTGGACAGGTTTCAAACCTTGCCCACCCCATACTTGGTGTGAATTGGTTTTGGAATACGTGGATGACATGTTTATATAATAATTAGAATACATTTTTGTTATGGTCAAATCGAATGAGGTTCGACAGTTAATATATGTGGTTCCACTGGGGTTAGGCGGGTCCGCTGGGGGTGGCCCGCCCACCCTTTTTAAATATATATGTTATATATGTCATTGGTAGGACCGTGGGGGGTGGCAACCCACCACTGCAAACTTTTATTTTTATTTTTATTTTTATACATATATGGTTAAAAATTTTCTACTGTTTTTAAGGGATTTAGACAAATTAAAGAGGCAACAAATTCTCCCATTCCAACCACCATTTTCTATATGTGGCGACTCTGCCAAATTGTTTCCTCATTAGTGATTGTCACTTAGCCCAATTTAACCATAACTTTGATAAGCTATAACTTGAGCATACAAAATCGGATTTGAGTGTCATTCACACTGTTGGAATTAGGGTGATGAGCACTAGGATATGGTCCTAGTTTAACTTCCATATGATGACTTTGATTTTTGAGCTATTTTCAAGGCCACTTCTATTTGTGGATCCACCCAGATCATTTCTCCCCACTAATGAGCTTTTGGACTGCCAAAAGATTTATCAGTCAATTGGAAAGTGAGGGAATTGCTCCCTCACTTTCTCCTTCTCCATCCATCGAACCTTACTTGGATGCATTGCCTAGAAGCCAATACGAAGGTACTCCATGTCTCCCCGTCATGAAGTCTTGGTCTTCTTATCGAGAATGATTTCCTTAAGTGTCTTGTCCAAGTATTTTGGTGCAAAATTATCCACTCTAGTAACCTTTCTAACCTCTTTGGCGTCCATGATCAACAGAGGCTCATAAAGCTTCAAGTTTTCAATGTTCACCACTGAGTACATCTGCATGTATGCTGGAAAATTAAGACGAAAATCATTTTCTCCAATCATCTCTAATATGGCCTATGGGCCATATAGGATTGGTCAAAACTTATTTCCTTCCCATTTCATTCTGTCTTTGCTACCATGGAGCCACACTTTGTCTCCAACCTGAAATTAGTGATTGAATTGGTGCTTGTTATGTTGGGCTTTGTATTGAGCTTGCCTCTTCTCCAACTGCTCCTACACTTCCTGGCGATACATCTGAATTTGATGAATGAACTTTCTCACTTTGTCCCTGTCATCTTTCCCACTGGAATATTCATCTCTTCCAAATACCATGTCTAAGGGATCCTTTGGAAATTAGCCAAAGAATGTCTCGAATGATGAGATGTGAGTGGATGAATGCACTACCTAGTTGTATGCATTTTGTACATAAGGAAGTTGCTCAATCCACAACTTGGGATGCTTGCCAAAATAGCCTAAGAGTAAGTGCATCAATGTGTAGTTGAAAACCTCTATTTGTCTATTAGTCTACAGATGAAATGTCATGCTCCACTTCAACTTGGTATCATTCTCCACAAACTTGTCCAAAACTCTCCAAGAAATTGAGAGTCTCGATCAAACACAATGGATGTGGGAAGCCCAAAGTGGATCCATACAAATTGGAAGAAAAAATGAGTAGTTTTCTCTTCAGTTATATGCTTTTTACAAGGCATCAATATACACATCTTGCTAAATAGATCCACAACAACATACAAATAGTCATGACCTCTCCTAGACAAAGGAAAACCACCTATAAAATCCATTGACACACTTTCCCATAGATGACTTGAATAGGGACTGGTGTGTAGAGCCCCAATTTTCTATTAGTGGGCTTGCCAACTGAACACAACACACATCCCTTTACATATCAAGTCACAACATTTTTCATTTGAGGCCAATAACACAACCTCTAGAAATGACACAAAGTTTTACCTACACCAAATTGACCTGACACAAGAGAGGTATGTGCCTCTCTGATTACATGTATTCATTCGTTGGTGGGGATACAAAGTTTTCCAAGGAGGCACAACAAATTTCCCTACAAACGGTAATTATCCGCTTGTGATTTAGCTTTGGATAAATATCCTCAAAATCATCATCATCAACATACTATTTAGCATAACTTTCAAAAGATAAAGAGGAATTTTTCAAAACTAGAGAAGTAGAAATAGGAGAGAGAGAAAGCATATCTGCCTATTTATTGCTGGTGCCCTTCCTGTATTTGATTACCAAGTGAAACTTCTGAAGGAATCCCATCCATCTGAAATGACATGCTTTTTGAAGCTTGGTCTACAACTGAAGGTACTACAAGGGCTAGTGCTCTGTGTGAATGATGGTCTCCTTGCTGATCAAATAGTGTTTCCACTTCTTCTAGCTTTGAACCAAGGCATGCAACTCCTTATCATTTGTGGGATAGATAGTTCACAACAACTTGGGGGAATGTCTCTGAATGGTAACATACATGTTTCTTTGCTACATCAATAGTGCTCCCATGGTGTATCCACTGACATTTGTCTCGATCTCAAAAGGATACTGGAGGTTAGGTAAGGCCAAAAATGGTGCGATGTCGATAATCTCTTTTAGTGCATCAAAGACTTTTTGCTACTTTCCTCCCCACTGAAAGTTTTTCTTCACACTCGTCAATACATGTAAGGGGGTACAACGATGAAGACGTTGGAAATGAATCTTCTCTAGTATTGTATTGCACACAAAAATCTATGAACCTCTGTAACTTTGGTGGGTTTAGGCCACTTTACAATCAAATCAATTTTATAAGGATCTATTTTCAATTGTCCACCACTGACAATGTGACCTAAGTAAACCAAAGAGTTATTCCCAAAGTCACACTGAGACATTTTGACATATAATTTTTTCTTTGCAACACATCAAGTACCTTTTTAACATGACTCACATGATCATCCCATGTCTTATTGTAAAAAATAATGTCATAAATATACACAAGTACAAAATCATCAAGAAAAGGCCTGAAAATTTCATTCATTACCCTCATAAATGTGGTCGGAGCATTGCATAGTCTGAATGACATCACCATCCTTTCAAACAACCCCTATTTCATCTTGAATACAATCTTCCATACATCCTATTTTGCAATCCTGACCTGATTATAACCACTGCGCAAGTCCAATTTTGTGAAATAGATAGAATTTCTCAATTGATCTAAAAAATCATCAATGTGAGGGAGAGGGTATCAATTCTTCACCATTATTTTGTTGAGTGCTTTGTAATCCATGCACATCCTCCATGTGCCATCCTTCTTCGACACCAACATGATGGGTGAACCACTTGGAGAATAACTTGTCCTTATGACCCTCTGGTTCCACAATTCCTGTACCTGCTTCTTGATCTCCTCCTTCTTAATGACTGACAAACTGTACATACCAATAGTGGGTAAAGAAGCATCCTTATGCAAGTGAATTTCATGTTGGATCTCACGTTTTGGAGGAAACCCATTTGGTTCCTGAAAAAGGTCATCATAGTTAGAAAAATTTTCATACAATTCCTTTTTATGAGTGGGATCACAACCTTGGAAAGCTTCAAATGTCTCGACATCTTTTTCTCTTGTAACCATAAGCATGCATCCTTTGCTAGAATTAATTAATCTCTTCATCTGATCTGCACTTAAAAGACTAGCATTGATTTTGGCGTGATGAGCTCTAATAATGTATTCCACCTCACCTTGCATGATATGGTACTTGTTTTCATGGTGAAAGAAAATTTATTTCCTATCATACAAATACACACTCCCCAATAAAAACCACAAATATCGAAGGGTACAACATCAAGATAAACCTCATCAACTAGTTTGGATGACATCACAAATCTAGCTCTACAATACTTGGTTACATGTAATTTTTATTTATTACACACCCAACCAAGCGGGTGTGGTTTCAGATGAGGATTGGTCTCTAATGTTGGGTTGTGTTATATTCTTTCCATGACTAGCCCTCATAGTTAACCAGGGGGTTAGAAGGGGCGTGGAGCCACCCCTTCATTGCGCTGATTACGTAGCGGGGGGAGTCATAGGGGGATTGAGGGGTGCAGGTAACCCCACTCTATGGGGTCTGGGGTGGTCCTACCTATGATTTTGTGCATGATTTTTGCATGTGGTTTTGGACGTGATGGTTTTCGGTTGATGTTTTTGGACGCGATGGTTCTCGGTCCATGGTATTGGATGCTTCAACATGTATAAATATGTATTGTAACATTCAAAGGAACATAATTAAAAATCAAGTTGGTAGTCCTAGTTTTGGGATTCAGGGGAAAATCTTTGTGTATATGTGTTTTATGTGTTATGCTCTCGCATTGTTTATTTTCTGTGTTTTAGAATTCGTATGCAGGTAATTTATGTATGGGGTTAAAACCTACATTTGGTATCAGAGCT